>JAWDGP010000422.1:1512500-1617500 GCA_033675545.1 Elysia crispata
AGGGAGAAAGAGAGAGAGAGAGAGAGAGAGAGAGAGAGAGAGAGAGAGAGAGAGAGAGAGAGAGAGAGAGAGAGAGAGAGAGAGAGAGAGAGAGAGAGAGAGAGAGAGAGAGAGAGAGAGAGAGTCACAATGACTGCTGATTGTCGAAGATTTTTGTTGCCGAAAGACAAGAAAACTTCGTTTCAAACACAGAGATTTTTGAATGCCCTTGGGCCACTGATAAAATTCGAAGATTACAGAGTGTTCATCCCAAGTAATGAATAATATTTTGGGAAATGTGATTTTCCCCTCGAACCTCTCTTTTGCTATTTCCGAGGATAAGTTAGACGTAAAATGGAACGGAACCATAATTATTATTATTAGAGCCAAACTGGTCTCGTTTTTCCCTCAGGCTAGACTAGTCGTTTCACGCCAACTCCATAGTTATATTTATTACTCCCCTTTACCAGGCAAAAATTTGACTGATATTTCTAAAGAACTAATATTCCTTCCACCCCTGCTATTGCTATTTTATTTGAGAATTGAAAGTTAATATTCTATCATCCTCAGCTGTCGATTTCCAGTATTCTGCAGCTGCGAGCAATAACGTCTGTTGTGGGCTGGTCGTAAGCCAGCTAAAGTGAAAAGTAAAAGACTGAGCAAGGCTTTAGAGCGTATACACCAGGTCCACCGTAACTGATAGAGCCGAGCCAGACAGGTTTTTTTTTTGCTTGCGAGATAGTTATCTTTTTGTCGTGATCGAAGTGATATTGCTTGGAGCCAGATACCTTGCCTTGGCTTGTAAATATTCCCTTTGATATGTCCTAAAAGTTTAATTAACTGAGTTAATTTTTAGGCGACTTCACCATTTATCATCAAACAAAATATAAATACTTTGGTCTATACACTCCCCCCCCACACACAAACACACATACTTTTCCTCCATTTCCTTTATTTGTTTTTGTTGGCATTTTGACCAATCGATTGGTACTAAACTACTCATCCAAGCCTTCCATCTGAAATGTTTTCTTACTTTTTGTTCAGAGCTCCGGGAAGTTCATCTTACTGACTCAGTTCTTAGTTTCATCGTATAAATCCTTGACTCTAATCTTTACAATACTTTTTTTTTTGTTCTCGATGTCAGTATTCTCTATCTCGTCTGTCTTACTGTAAGTGGTCTCTATACGAAGTTGAATGAACTCGGCTTAACATACTGAGGATGCACCAAAGAGTATTCTTTTGGTAATCTTTTCTACGCTCATTCGGGATGCACCTAATGAATCTTCAGTACGAAGTGATTGTAAGAGTAGGGGTTCCAGGACTAGCCATGTTACGAATATCAGAAAGTATATGCCTCATATCCCTCTTCTCTTTAGTAGGATTTATCCAATACCACCCAATCATAGACCTTAAATAATGTGAAGAACGTGACGGGAAAGTAAAGCCGATGTGGACTCTCACCCTTCAACTCACCTGAAGGATCCGCGAGTGTTCTGACAAGTGTATCCTAGACCACTGTCGCAGTTGTGCGTTCCCAGCATGCATTCATCGTTATCTACAGAGAGAAAACAGATGATGGGAGGATTGAGAGCAATCATACACACATACACACAATCTAACTCACTTTCTTTCTCCGTTAAGCCCTTGCATTGATATCATAATTTTAAAAACTGTAACCCAGACAGAAAACGGAGAAAACATATATTATCTAACACTCAGATCAATACTTTCGACCACTCCATTAACGCTCAAGGTTTATCTCTTCCTGCTAATGCTGCTTCTATCTTATACACTTATACAAAAGACACTGAGATCAATTTAAATGAAAACACAAACACATGAGAACCTTAATTGTATACCATGCTTAATCTAGCATCTTACTGAGATTGTCTTTATAAATAACCGATTACACTGGGGTTTTTTATTTAAAAAATACTTTGTGTTCTAAAATACTACCTATCAACTTAACCTTAAATTTTACTATTATTGGAGACCACGCAAGATGTTATTGTTTAAATCCTTGAAACTTATGGCAATCAGTAAAGTAATAATAATAGCTTGAATTGAATACATCGTAAAGAACGAAACGTGTAGCATAAATCAAACGGTTTGTTTTTTACTGCGGCTTCATTAGTGGACGTTAAACAGAATATGAAGGTAAAAATGTGAATGGGGAATATTATACAAGGACTAGCATGTAAATGTTTCTAGAATGTTTTTTTTTAAATTTTAATTCAAGTAAATGACAATTTTTGTAACAATTTATATTTAATACTGTGCGGTTGAACATCTTACCAAATCTGTACGGGCTTTTCTTGGAGATAATATTTGATAAGAATAATAAATTAAAACTGTAAAGAGACTTAGTTCAGAGTGTACGAGAATGCTTGTACTTACCAAAGCATTTCTGCGTGGACTCGTCCAGAGTGTAGCCCGTGCCGCAATGGCGCACGCGCCGACACACGTAGGACCCGACAGTGTTTTCACATCTCTCGCCGGTCCTGCAGTGGTCCACGCCCAGACCACACTCGTTCAGATCTAGACATTTGGAAAGAGAAAACAATAAAGCAAAACAAATTCGTATGGATAAAATTTATCGGGGGTGTCTCACCACTCCGTTCATGAACTTGGATTATTTTGAGAAGCTCATTATAATTTCACGTGTTAGGGTAGTAAATCACTCAGAGAAGTGCAATTATTACCTTCGAGATGAATCAGTTTTTTACAGACAGCGTAAGAGATACTGGCATTCTCTAAGTGGTAAGGCGCAACTAGATCTATTTTCTAACTAGTTTCGCATAGGCACAACTTTCAGTTAGTTTCACCAGGAGCATGTTTTGAACGACTGCTGAGCACTATTTAAAGCAAGTAATATTCAATTCAAACCATACGGATATATAATTATTTGCAAAGAGCTAGCGAGCTAATGTAAGACAAAATATGGGATGTCTTACCTTCGCAACGTCCAGTCACGGAATTGAACCCGAAACCAGGAGTGCAATCCCTCTCTGATGCAAGCTCACACTGTCCAGTGAGTGAGTTCAGCACATAACCACCCGGGCACCGAGCTGTCATGCAGGTAAAACGTCCTCTAGTGTTTATACATCTTTGGCCCGAGGGACACATGGCCACACCTTCCTCACACTCATCAATGTCTTTGAAATAAAAAAAAAAAAAAAACGGGAAAAGGGGCGAGGCGTGGAGATAGAAGTTTAAAAGAAAATCCTTGGCAACCTTTGCACTATGGTCGGGCATTCTAAACTAAGGCTTACCGTACCAGGAAGCAAAAAAAAAGAGATAAGCAGAGAGCAGTGAAACACGAAACTACATGAGAATGAAAAGGTGTAGATCAGGAGACATAACCAGACAAAAGAGCCTGTCTTTGGCCATCTTTTGCGATGCGACTAATAAACTTAAAAAAAAAAATGACCTTTTTTAGTCTTTTTAACTTATATCCGTCGAAGTGAGAGTCTTGAATACCACCTAAAGGTATTCAGCAGCTACGTGGAAGAAGTCCTACACTGAAGTTTATGGATGATTGTTGAAAATTTAATGATGCAAAATTGCGATAAAATTAAGAGCTAAAATAAACCACTGACCTTCACACGAAGTGAGGTCAACGGCGAGCCTGAAGCCGTCATAACAGCGACACTCCACCCCACCAGAAATCTTGTCGACACACTGCTGTTCACATGGATTGTTCAGCTTGCACGTCAGATCCCCTACAACGAAGGTGAAGGTCCATTGGCAGAAAGCAACGAGAGTAGGCGGCGCATGGGACATAACGAAGCAGAAAAGAGTGACAAAGCAGTGGTTAGTATTTAAGAACAAGCCGAAGAAAGATGGCGGTCCGGAAAAATAAAAGATTATTTACGAAACAAAGATAGGGAAGAAAGAGCAATCGGAAATGTTCAGACACCAAGTACAAAGAAGGAATTGGGCGTGGGCGTGTGAATGGAAGGGGGAGCTGAAGCAGTGGGAAATATTCAGATACAACAGCCTGAGAGGGCTCGACGCGATAAAAATGGTTACACTTTAATTGGATACAAAAAAAAAACAACAACAAAAAACAAAAAACAAAACAAAAGACAACTTCGCAGCAACCATCGTTGGAGCTTTTAGTTTTTGGACATATTGTAACACATGCAAAAGTTTCATTTCATCTGCCATGCTTCCACAGTCATTATTGTTATTCCTACAGAGAACAATTTCGCGGCAAGAGGATATTACAAACACTAGAGTTACTTTCAACCCCACATTTCTCAAAACCGTGATCAGCTTTTCGAGAAGTGCGTGAATCATCGCTAAACATCATCTTAGCAAAATACAATAAAGTTTTTTTTAATACTCCCTTAATGTTTTTAATCTGTTTCATGTAAGTAAATGCACGTTATAATGGCAATTTGACATAAATTTGGCATAACACCAGCACTGTCACTTTAGCAGTGTCCATTTGACGGTGTCCATTTGATATATTCTCTATTCTGGGTTAGTGCTCACCCAGATTAACGTCCACCCGACAAGTCCGGTTGTCTGTTTTATCAAGAACCATCCCGGGCGGGCAACTGCAGTAGAAGCCCTTAGATGTGTCTACGCAGACGTGTGAACAAACTTGACCGTCGAACAAGCTACACTCGTCTACGTCCTCAAGATCGTCCTCCTCCCCATCGTCCAGGTTGCGAGTGCCGGAATCACCCTGAAAGTCCGAGCCATCATAAACAGGAGTGCTGGTTTCTAGCTGCTCGTCTGGCCAAGTTGGCAAAGGAGGCTCCGTGAAAACCACAGCTTGAGAGCCTGTGTTTCTGGGCGCTCTACCTGATGAGCCTCCTTGGTATCACGTGACAGTAAGAGTGGTGATCACAGTAGAGATAAGCGGTGAGGTAGGCCATAATAGTGAAACAAACACAATCTTAACACATAAAGGTGTGAAAACACTGACATAAGAGTTAAGAAGCTGGGAAAATGACTCAACGAAGGAATTAGAAAAGGGCAAGTATGCATAAACTTTATGCATAAGATAGACAGGGAGGAGAACAGAAAAGGAAAAATGAAATAAAAACGATTAATATAAATTAAACAAACACTAAATGAAACTGGCTTAAGTAAGCTCTGCTGTAAAAGCGAAAGCTAGCAATCCGTCGAGTTTTTGGGTGTTGAGAAAAGATCTTCATGGCTTATCACCAGGAAAAAAAAGCGAATTATTTCTTTCAAAGATTGAAACAATGTTAACTTCGAACTTGGATGAGTGTTTATTATTCTTATCATGCTTAACGCAAGCCGTTTGTGTTTAATTCTAAATTGTCTACATTGAAACTATGTCTACAATCAAAAGTGAAATGTTTTTTTTACTTCAATCCTTCGAGAGGTTGTTTTATAAATTAAAGACAGAAGATCATGGTACAAATTGATCATTGCTAGCCTAAACAAGAACCCAATTAAATTTTAAAGCTTTTTTTTACTTCCTACAAAGCTTGCATGAATCATTTGTTTTTTGCCATTTCCATCTGTGCTGAGTTACAAAAAAAACAAAACATAACAATTGATTAACAATTCTCTTTTGTATTTGTAAATGAAAGTATATAAAAAAATATTGAGATCGTCTGCACAAACTGATTTTTCAAAGAAGAGAGTTGACAAATTATTCTGACCCATATATCTAAGAAAATACACCTTAAGTTAATCATAAGTGGAATGACCGCTTTTTATCCGATCGTCTTGTCATTTGCTATAACTTTATCTCGTATTTTTATTGATAGTGAAAGAAAGACAGCGTCCTTGATTGATTGCGTGTTTCTCGTGCTTTATTGCTCTACTTTCTGGTTAATAATGTCCATGCTATGGCATGCTGAAGATATCGGCAAGCACTCTCAGCCCTAGAGCACCAGCTCTCAGTCATGACCTATTTAAGTCTAGGAACAACCTACTTATCAAGATGGAAGCTATTGAAAACAAAGCATGTCACTATGTCACATTTCTCGGCAGTTGAAGTTCTAGAAAGCGTAATGATTCCTTATAAAATTGAAAGAAGACACGATAGGATTTCTTACGAGAATATAAATGATCAGCGATGTTCGTAAGGCCAGTTGAATGAATGAGGCAAAGGGCTTGAAAGAACTAAATATAAAATTTCTAAGAACTTAAGTGGTTAAAAACTCATAGCTGCTGGTTGTGTCACAAAAAGTTTACAAAGATGGCTGAAATTGGGAAGGCCTTGTGCCTTTCTTTTTGCTTTAAACCTGACATAGGAAAGGCAATTCGAAATGATTGTGTCAATTTGTGTCTTCCATCTATGATCATCAAGGTGACACCCATACGATGACAAAACAACTAACTCCGTCCTTTGCTACCTTATTTTAAAGATCGTTTTATAAATGCTCATTACAAGGATTTGAATTTCCGCAAAAAAAAAAAAAAAAGCTAAAAGACGGATTCATCAAAATGAAACTATAAATAGACTTAGATTTTATAAAACTTGGCAATTATTCTTATCAGACTCATTAATGAAATAAAGTATACCCGGTCTAAACAGCCGAACCTTGATTGCAGTGACCTATGTTCACAAGCCAATACCCAAAATTTAATAAATTAGAACATTGAACCTAGTATTTTTGTTAAGATTATTTAGAGTAAGAATTGACATAGGGACTTGCAAAACATCTTTAGTTTCAAACAAGAAACCGTTAAAAAAGTCAAGGTGTTAGCGACACCAGTTAAGCTTCTTAAAGGCTCAATAAAGACAGGATGAAGTTATTTCATATCCTTCTATTAGTCATAGTTATGATTTGTTCAGTACAATTCACTTCTATCAAAATTATGAAGGCTAATTTAATATAGGTCTACAGTTTTAACTAAGTTAAAAAAATCAAAACAATTGATAGAAACAACAAAAACAAGACATCGTCTTCGGTGTATGTGTTTATATATATATATATATATATATATATATATATATATATATATATATATATATATATAAAGTTGATTAGAGGCTGGTAGCTTTCAACAATTTTAAGATAGCCGTAAGTTAACACTTTTGGTATGTGTTATGATAGATCGAAAAAACTTACAAGCCTTTCATGAACACCAGCCTTCACGAGGAAGATTTGTGTGCTTTTTTTTACTACTGTACCTGTGAAGGAGAGGTTTCCACTGGACTCTCCCTTGCAGCACTCTCTGTACTTGGAGTCACACGGCTCGCCCAGATTCGGGGAACTACACTGCTGCATAGTGTCTCTAGCCACGACACCTAGACGACAACAGTGGCAGCACTCCTGTGAGATAAATAGTTAGAAAGACAAATACAGAGATTTTATGCATAAAGTACAAACTTTGAAGATTGTTATATTCTGTACTGTTTCTGCTCAAGCACGACAGAAATACTGCCACACATACATGAGACGAAAAAACAAAACAAAAACAAAAAAAAAAAAAAACAAAGCCAAAAAAGCTGGGGCTAATAATTATTGGATTAGGAAGTTTAAGAAGGAACCCATCCTTGGATCTCCGTAAAGTCATATTACTTTTTTATTCATATTTAATATATATATATATATTATGTAGTTGTAGCTGCCAGCCAAAATTCAATATTCAAATTGCCATCAAACTACGAAGAGTCATGTCGTAATTTGATAGATACTGATGAGACTCAAAGTTCATGCACAATTTTTCTCAAACTAACATGCTTGACAGCGGCTATTATGCTCCTGTCAGAGATAATTGAGACAGAAGAGCGTTCTGCTGACGATATGAGCGTAGGGCATCCTGATCTGGAATAACTGGAGATGGGTCAGATCCGAGGCTTCCTAAAATACAGGCCAAGTAACCGAAGTGAATAAACTTTTTCATGCTCGAGTTATAGTGATCTATTTCTTTTAACTTTTGTGCATAGCTAGGACAGAATAGTACTCAGAACATACTTACAATTCAACCGACATGCCTACACAACAAAAAAATCTAACTGTCCTAACTCTGCCAAATAGTTAAATGATATAGCTCACTCTTACACTTAATGCAAAAGTTGATTCACTTCGGTAACTTCACCTGAATGTATTTTAGAAAGCCTCGGTCAGACCCGATATGACAAGCTTGACAGGAGCTCTGTAGTTGTTGTATCTGTAGACTGCTATGAAACTGCACTTGCTATTGTTTTTAAGTCTAAAATGAAACGGAATGTAATGCCTAGATCTATAAGCTGCGGCCTTACACAGTTCAAGTGTCCGGGCAATACAAGCATAGATTGCCTTGATGATCATGCCATGCTTCAGATAATTATGTATTGTAGGCCTGTTATTAAAAAGAAATGTCGTTGAGACTTTGAATCCCTCTCAATAAATCTGCACGGATTGACCGAAATTTGGACGGACGTGCTGTTTAGTGCACAGTAGTATTTTTAAAAACCAAAACCATCCAAATGGACCATTCACAAAACAGCTGTCAAAAGTCCGACAATCTGTCCGAATCTTAGATTTTAGTTTCAATTAAAGATTTCCGGATTTGGACGGTGCTGCTCAATCATCAAGTCAAACCTGCACAATAAGGACAGCTTTACTGTCAAAATTGTAGTATTGCAAGTTGAAAGATGTGAATGGATTGTTCTTCAGCTATTGCGGATTATTGGGGTCAATTTATTGCGGCTAATTCATCAAGATTAGTAAATCTAGATCTAGAGTTAATTCTTTGGAAAGCTGATATTGCTATCCCCTCTCCCCTTACAAAACACGAGCACTAGATACACTTTATTTCATTTGTTTTTTTAATTCGCTATAAAACACTCTTAAGAAGAGTGCACTAAAGTGCACTAAAGCTTAAAATTCTTCGATTTTATCTTGATCTTGGGTCCCAATGACCTTCAGGGCGAGCAAAAAGGAACGGGTGGGTGAACAATAGTATTTTTAAGCAGAAGACCACGTGCGTCACCATGTTTACACATATGGTCAAAGATCCCTTGCCATTATAAGTGTTTTTCGTGTGGGGCAAGAAGAAAACAAATCGTTGTTTTGTGCAAGTGACATTGCCTGTGCTACCCTACCACCAGATTCTCTGAATATATTGTATAAACTGTTCACTACACTATCTCCTAGTCGAAAATTTTCCGACTCGGAAAGCTCCCTGACTTTCTCCTCACTTGGATTTGAAGTTCAAGAGGAGTATCATAACACCTGGTTTATGTTGTTATAAAATCCATGGAGAAATTGATCATTCATTAATTTGGAAAACAATTATGGTGAATGAAGTGACAGTTGTTTCAATGTGTGCAACAATGCGTTTCAGGGAATCTAAAGAAAAAATAAAACTTGGAAGGCATAAAAGGCGGTTCCCAAGCGCCGCAGACATCTTGTTTCCCGCCAAATTAGCAGGTTCTCCACTACTTTCTGAACAACAACAACAACAACAACAACAAATTACTATTAGGTAGCCCAGCACCATTCTCTGGCGACAAACATTACTTTAAAGGAGTAAAGTGCTTAAAGTAAGACTCTAGGATGGTAGCAGTGTTACCCTGAACTGTTCAGCTCCAGGTTCCATATCCCGGATGGCGCATAAGTCACCGTCCAAGGCCGTCTGCTTTCCATCTTCACACGTTTGCATCTGGGTTTGCTTAATGCAGCAAATCTGAAGCAGACGCACAGCACGCAAGCAAATAAATTAAGTTTAAAATACAAACAAAACAAAAACAAAACCTTTAAAATAGAGAACTCAGAAATATAAACAAGTAGAGACATTTTAAAGACTCATAATATTTCCCCCAATTTCTGAGATTTAGTCATTGATAGCTCGATGAGGATAATATCAACAAGAACAAGAACAACAAGAACAACAACAACAACAATAACAACAACTACAACAACAACAATAATAATAACAATAATAATAATAATAATAATAATAATAATAATAATAATAATAATAATAATAATAATAATAATAATAATAATAATAATAATGATGATGATGATGATGATGATGATGATGATGATGATGATGATGATAATAATAATAATAATAATAGTAATAATAGTAATAATAATAGTAATAGTAATAGTAATAATAATAATAACAATAATAATAATAATAATAATAATAATAATAATAATAATAATAATAATAATAATAATAATAATAATAATAGTAATAGTAATAGTAATAGTAATAGTAATAGTAATAATAATAATAATAATAATAATAATAATAATAATAATAATAATAATAATAATAATAATAATAATAGTAATAGTAATAGTAATAGTAATAGTAATAGTAATTGTAATAATAATAATAATAATAATAATAATAATAATAATAATAATAATAATAATAATAATAATAATAATAATAATAATAATAATAATAATAATAATAATAATTCAAAGGCTTCATCACAGAACGCTCATAGCAAAGATGCATTAAGTTTTGATAGATCTATGACGAAATTCTCACCCCCAAATTTCAGCTTACCTCGATTATAGAGAGACAGGCAGCTTGGTCAGCATCCGATATATTAACCACAGGGGCCGGGTAGTTATCGCACCTGTAGCTCGCGCTTGACCACTTGACCCCTTCCAGGCAGCACGGTTCGAACACGTCATAGAGCTTACCTGATTTAGACGTCGTGATATTAAACGATATAGTCACAAAGGCGAGATTTAAACAGACATTAGCATCAAACAAAAATATTCATAATTTGCAAAAACCCAGAACTCACAGTAATCTTTGAAGACCATCGAGTATAAACATTTAGTGTTATAATTTTGTATTGTTAGGGGATTAATTACATTGATATTTTTATGACATCATCATTTTCATGACCAGGGCGAGAGGGGGATCAAACTTGCTTAAGGATTGCTTTCGAATCAGCAAGCGATAAACAGGGAGCTCGGAAACCTTTAATTGTATATATAAAAAACAAAACAAACAAAATACAACAACAAGACAAACAAAAAAACAAAAAACAAACAACCAAACAAACAACAAAACAAAACAGCAAAAACCATGAGCTGAAAGAGACTCGACATAAGTAGTTTATAACATCTTGTATTAGCACGTGAGTTACAAGACAGGGCAGTGAATCAACAATTGAAAGAGACTTTTATTCCTACCGAATGAACAAAATTTTGGGAGAAAGAAGTATAAACAATTTTATTCGTATAAGACTCTGGCACAGACGCTGCGGGCGTCAAACAATTTTGAACTAATTTAAACGATGGAAAATGAGAAATACAACACAAAATACAAGTTGGTAGGATCTTTCTCTATAAATGCGAAAAAAATAATAACAAAAAAACAACAAAAAAGAAAAAAAAATCAACAAAACAACAACAAAAACGACAACACAGAACCAAATAAGCGAAAATCATGATCAAACATGTTTTCAAATAAAGGTTCATACCACGAGAATATAGCTTATATTTCTTGGTGGAATCTGATTTTTTTTTCAGCGACTGATTCAACTTTTAGATCTTTACATAACTTAGCATTGGACTTGTTTCGTTATCACTTTCATCTTAAAGACATCTTACACAATCATGCTATAAAAATTCTTCACTTCAATTTATAAATCATCGATCTGCTCTCTTACATCGAATAACAATTCCCATATCGCTCTCCATAAAAATTTATCTAAAAAACCCACCTAGCACAGCTTGCTGACCTATTACGAAAGTGAATATATGGCATTCTGATTAATGGTAACCTAAACACAGGCCTATGAATTTCTATGGATCCCCTGACTTATAGATCGCCCTATTTTCTTTACAAAACTATTCCCTTGAGATCTCTCATTAAAATGTTGTCCATATCCTGTCTTTCTCCATCATGGGGCTCATTAGCTGTGGCAACCAAACCGTTTTTACCATCCGCGGTTGTGGATCTTCGTTACGTGTGATAATCACCAAAAGCTCGCTTTCCTTCTTACAGAACCTTGGTTATTGAAGACTATGTCTTTATCTTTTTGTATGCATATAACATTCGTCATCCAATTCATAATTAATGACATCGGTCACCCGTACCAAAAATTTTATTTTTCTACCAGTATCAGTCAAATTATCCAATCAAAAGTTAAGGGGACACATGAAACAATTCTTTGAAGTCTTCAACCACGTATCAGCTGGAAATATAATCTGACCGTGAGGGAAGTAAACGCTAAGAGTGGAAGATTTCATTAATTCATTAATGTGACTGTCACTGGGTTGATTTGCTAATCTCAAAAGGTTGTCTTGGTTATTTCTAATATTAAGTCAGCAATTTTATGTCCGTGTGTTGATTCTGATACTGTAAATTATCAACCTGCATTTTTTTTTTTAGAAATAAGACAATGTTTAGATTATCTTTCTTTCATTTTTGTATCCGTTATCATCATCATCACATCATGTTTATCCTGTTCTCCTCATCGACATCATAATTGCCAAGAAAATGAAGGCGGGTCGGAGAGTACACTGTTCACTAAGACCAGTGACGCCCTGTGATCTTCCCGTCTCAAGGAAAGCAACCAATGACTAGATTTAAATAAAACTGAGTTAATGGAGAAGAAAGGATGAGCCAGCCAAGTTCAGGGACAGGAGACAAGAGGATTTGGGCAGTAACGCCGACAAGGGTTAACTAGAAGTCAAGAGGCTAGCACAGAGAAGTGTCTGGAGCAACAAGTGGATCTTACACTTCTCTTAAAACTTCGGAAGCCAAATGTAGGTTTGTTGTAATAGTAAAGAGGTGAATCGTATGCCATATGGAGATCTAGTACTTACATGAAACGTATTATATTTTGGATCTGTGGGATTCTTTTTTATATTTAATTTTTTTTTCAGCGCAAGTTACATGCCTTACTAACAAGCGGGTTAAAGATAGTTGTAGAAACATTAAATATCATATCATTGATATTTATTCCAATCATAAATATAATCATTTAATTTACCGTTTTACCGATAAATGCAGTGCGATTGAATTTTCTTGACATTCACTTCAGTACAACATGTTGTAAGAAAAAAGAAAAGAGGCTTTCACAATTAAATCTGAGAGAGAGAGAGAGAGAGAGAGAGAGAGAGAGAGAGAGAGAGAGAGAGAGAGAGAGAGAGAGAGAGAGAGAGAGAGAGAGAGAGAGAGAAAAGAAGAGAGAGAAGGGGAGGAAGGAGTTGTCACTCTTAAAGGACGTGCGGGGGCAACAACTTGATCTTCTTTCTAATAATAACCTAAAACGTATTCCTTTCTCAGCCTATCTTAATCATGCGCAGCATTAATAAACGATAATCAAAGAAACAAAGTGTAATCTGAAGTCTCTTTTTCATTTGAATTATAATTCACATGAAATAAAAATAATTGTGCACACAACATTCAATGGCATTCCAATGTTTTAGTGCGTGAGCTATCCACTTTACACTAACCTGCCACCATCATTAGAGTTGCTAGGCGCCAGAGCGTCACAAGTCCAGTGAATGTTTTCATGATTCGCGAACGATGATGCGTTTACTCCAGATTAACGGTGAGCGATACCCAATATTCTCAGAGCGCTTCCCAGATTCCAATCTCTTGAAGCTGGTGAAACTGAACGACCTTTTGAAATTGAAAATTAAAGATAAATTTAAACAAAGTTTTATCGTGTCATTTTGAGAGAAAAAAAATGTAATTAATTCTTTTAGGCAGACATTAAATTAAAAACATAAAGAAGAATCAAAATGGATCTTCATTTTCAGATCATTTAAATATTTCTTGTAGGACTTTAAGGCTTAGTTCTTTGAAAACTTTTCTCGTTATAGTGTTTGTTTTTTTTTTATTTACCGCTGTGCGTCTAAAAAGCAAAGATAGTCACACCACTTTCAGAAACTTCAAAGTAAAATATTTTCTGTGGTTTCTTAATACAATATTTTTCTTCAGATCTAAAGCCATAATCCCCCAGAAATCTAGCATAACATGCCAACAGGCTCAAACGCGGATCTAAGGAAAGATTTGAAAACAATACACAAAGCCCTAAAAGATCTGTTAGGGAAACTAAATCTTCCCCACTCTGCCTACAACGTGCATGCATTTGGAGTTCAAGGTATATTTTATATTAAAGCAAAGCTCGGTTTTTCCTTGGTTCAATTATGAAAAGACAATAGTTCAAACATTTGCAGTTTCATAATAAGTAGAATCTTTGTGCTATTACACCATGTACATGGTTTAAATAGATAAATATCATCATCACCACCACCACATGTTAACAACTGAAAAATCCGCTCTTATTACAGTTGGTTGTGCGATGCCACTTAATCCAGTACATGTACACAGAAACGCTCTTCTTTTTCTTTATGGGAGCGATGTAACACGTCTCTCAAATGGCAAGGGTGAGGGATCAAAGAATCCCTGAACGGAAAGTGTAAGAATCTAAGATTCTCTCTCAATAATTATGTACAGCTTGTACGATCAAAAGAAGCTTGTGCTTCCATCTGACGCAGCATGCCAAGACGTTGAAGGTTCGAAGCCCCTTTTAAGGCACACGTCGATGAAGAAGCTTTGACATATAAGAAACTTCTAGATTTCTTATTTTGTCGCTTCACGCTAAAGGCATCATCAAATCCAAACATTTCTCCTATTATTATTGTCTTATATTATTAGGTCGTCTGTTTGCGCCATTAAAGGTTTCTTAAAAAGGTTCCAATGCCTTTGATCTAAGCACTAGCCCTGGATCAGATGCCAACCTCACAGAGTTAATGAAGTTACTAAGAAATAATTAAAATGCGAACATTTGGAAATGCTCCTAAGGATAGAAAATACCGGTACAAAAAAAATACTGTCGGCCAGTGTGAAAGCGCAATAAATTAATTAATTTCAACACAGTCCGGGCAAAAATCAAGATTTGGTAAAAGAAATCTGATGAACTGAGGCCTCACTGTAGCCCGAAAGCTTCCTAGTCCTACAGGCTTTAAAAGAGCCGCTCATTCATTGCTTGTCACTCCAAATAAATGTACCTGTAGATTTTCTCGCTCTGTTCGGGCTATTCAAGATTCAACTGACGTTGATATACTGCCTCTACTTCTTCTACTCTATTTGCTGGCCTTAGTTCATTTTTAAACGCTCATAGGCTTTTCGCTTCGCCACAAAGTAAGAGCCATGCCTTTAATTGTTGCGTGAAAACCTGCGTTATATATATATATATATATATATATATATTTTTTTTTTTTTTTAAATTTCTGTCTGCTTTATCTTAAAATTAAACAGGCAAGCGGACGAAACGATAAGTCAAGGGTTCAAGTCTCACGAAGACAAGCATTTTTTTTATATTATTGTTAATGATGGCCTATTTCTAACCGGTGCTGAGCACTAGCAGTGCAAAAAAACTCTATATCATATGTATTTCTTACAATTACTTATCCAATGGTCTGCCTCCTCTGAATCTAGATTACATATAAAATATGATGATAGGTAAACAAACTGACGGAGACGGAGACAAACCACTCGGATAAGATTAAGAATTGTAGTCACTGTAAAAACTGTAAGAAGCGCAGTAAAGATCTATCCATTTACACATCTCTTTTTTATTAAATAAATGTATATTTATATGATTTTCCTGTACAGACCTCCTAATGTATTAGTTTTCCTTCTTGTCTCTTTCTAGGTGTGACTCGAACTCTCTCGCTTTCTGTTTCATACTCTCTCTCTCTCTCTCTCTCTCTCTCTCTCTCTCTCTCTCTCTCTCTCTCTCTCTCTCTTTCTCTCTCCGTTCTCTTATATACTTGACAGAAGTGGTGGAGATGGTGACAAGATTAACTCAAAAGAATGATGAAGGAGAAATAAATGTCATCCTTACCAACAACAATGATCTTTTCAATCATAAGTTTAAAGTTGTCAAACAACTCAAATTTCGCTGAGCCAAAACAATTTACCCAAAATTATTACTCTGGTTAAATCGAAAAGAGTTTTGAAGTCCCTAGTTTCGCCATATTGTTGCAATGTAATCCCAAAAGAGATTATTCAATCAGTAAAACGCTGTTTAAAGAAAAGTTTTTTTTAACCAAAATGCATCGTAAAACCAAAATAATTTTTGATTCCTTAATAATTATTAACTTTAGTAAATAAAAAGAAAGGGAAAAAAAAGATTCTTGCAGTCCCTAGAATTTCGGTTAACTATAATAAAATTCCATGACATTTTAATGACATTTTTAACCTTACCTCCCTAGCTCGGCATGAAATAAAAAAAAAATCTTAGTGGTTGATGAATCCTTTGAACGTGATCCTCTGATGAAATCTTCCTGCTCAGTAACTGAAATGTAGGCCAGAAATAAACTCCGACTGAGAACCTGTGAGGCGCTCGTAGGTCCCGTAAGAGGATGTAGCGCCAAGAGGACTGGAACGGAAACAGAAGAGATGAGGCACCACACCCAACCCTGCCGACCGATATATCATGGAGTCGACACTTGAAGTAAATGCGAGGGAAAATAAAAATAGAAAATGCCGGGATTTCGATTAAGAGCTCGAGAGCTGAGGGCGGGATGGGATTTGGTGTGAACGAGAACGAAATCTGGCTCGTGAAGTGCTGCGGTAAGGGCCACTTATGACATTGAGAGTGGGCTGCAAATTATTTTTTGTTTGGTTTGGGTGACATTTTGTTGCCGAAAAATTTCTGGGCTCCGCAACAGTGTATTTTGAAAAGAGATCATCAGCTTTGCTTGCATACGAAAGTGACAACTAGGGTCAACCGATTGAGAGGCAGGAAGGCACAGATATCAAGAATATATATATATATATATATATATACATACATATAAATATAAAAAATAAAGGTTAACGATATGCCTTTTTCAAGTTCGGAGCAGGGAAGTATGTGTGCACACTTGTTCACGTGTATGAAATGTCAGGGGCAGCGAAGATCTGCAGATATATTTTGGTATGCAGTTCCTTAATAAACTTAGGGAACGAGAAATTGCTAACAGGATCTCAGACCTAGGGTCTATAAACATAGACATGAGTACACAAGTCACGTGATTGGCGCTGCAGCCTTTCTAAATACCGACCACAAGTCACGTGTGCAGCTTAACATCGTGGGAAAAAATGAAGATGAAGGTCAAGAAATAAGAGGATTCACAGTGAACTCAGTATAAAAATTTAAGAGAATAAAAGAGAAAATTCACATCAATGATAATGAAGAAGATGGCATGATAATAATCACGGCTCCTTTATTGACTGATAATGATAATGAGGATGCTGAAAATAATAAATTTTAATTGAAGCCGCCCTTTAATCCTTCCAAAACTACAGAATTAAACAATTTAAAGCTTTGAATTAAACAACAATGGTTTCATTTAGGCCTAAAGATTAATAAATCCTTGAATTGTACTGGCAGAATCTGATCTTCGTACAACAGGTACTTATACTTTTGCTGCACTTGTTCCTATATTCATCACCACCACCACCACCACCACTATTACCACCTCTATAACACTCACTATTACTACAACTGTTAAAATAAAGTCATCACCACAAATGCTTCTTCTACCATATATTTCTAAATTAGATTTAAAGACCACTGGAAGATTAATTATGTAGGAATATAAGTAGAAATTTTATAAAGTTAAGTTTTAAGAAAAAATAGACAGTGGTTGAATTATAACTGCGACATTTGCCGCTGGACCACTCACAGAGAGCATGGCTTCTACCACAGGAATTATATATAAAAAAGTGTTTACCTGGTAAGAAAAGCAATAAAAACAGGAAGAATGTGTGTATGTAGACTAATAGAGAGAGAGAGGAAAAGAGAAAAAAGAAACGAAGAGACACAGATAGATAGATAGATAGATAGATAGATAGATAGAGAGAGAGAGAGAGAGAGAGAGAGAGAGAGAGAGAGAGAGAGAGAGAGAGAGAGAGAGAGAGAGAGAGAGAGAGAGAGAGAGAGAGAGAGAGAGAGAGAGAGAGAGAGAGAGAGAGAGAGATATTATAGTGAGGTTATTGTTTTTTAAAGTTTTCTCATAGTTAAAATCACCAAAGTTGGTACGGACATCACGCCTTTAATCTTAATTGTCTTTTTTATTTCATCTTTTGCCTCTATATATTCTGCTCAAATCCCTTTGTTGGCTTATAGCATGTATGTTTTTTTTTTGTGTGTGATATTTTGTGATTTCGTTCATTATTTTAATCTCTAGTCTACTTATCTTGGGCTCAAAAAGCACAAAATTAATTTTCATAGCGTGGAGTTTAGTCTTTTATCAATGTATCATCAGATCAACATTCAATTGGATCATCTCTATACGGATGTGGAATATGCATCTTTTGCTTGGATGAATCGGCAGAGCGAACCAAGATAAGCTGTTTGTTCATAATTTTTCACTTCCTATTATCAAATAAGATTAGCAATTATTGTATTTCATGTATTTTTTTAAAATATAGTGCTTTTAAAAACATTTTTTTTTAAGAAACTGGATCTAGAGGTAAAAAAAAATTATTTACGAAATATTTTTCTCCACTTAATATGATATTAAAGTTGAGAATATAGTCTATTCTTTTCAATTTCTTTTTATTAAACTTTTTAGTATTTTTTCCCCTCTTCATCTATATCTCTTTATCTCTCTCTCTCTCTCTCTCTCTCTCTCTCTCTCTCTATCTATCTCTTTCTCTCCCTGTTTCTTTCATTCACTTTTTGCCCAATTTTGTATCCATTGTTTTATTTTCACATTTTTTTTGCACATATCTATTCATTTTATTACCTTTTATCAAAAAATTCTTTTCCTTTCCACAAATTTTTTTCTGCCTTGATATTTTACAAATTACATGATTCTTTGGTGTAACTTGTTGAACGTATATAACCTTTTAAATTATAATACCGGTATTATTTATGTGATAACAGCGTGAAAACATGTTGGATAGACTAACAAAGTGGCTGAACGTAGGGAGAGTGACAGAAACACTTAAAGCAAAGAGAGATAGAGATGCATGGATCTTGGTAGGTCATGATCTCCTACGCTAAAGAGCACGACACCTGATTGATTGATTATTTTACTATATTTGAGTTAAGTTTAGCACTGCCAATTGCATATGAATCTTTGTTTTTACCTTTTCTTGTTTTTTTTTTGTTTGATGAAGGCGTGAAGTCGAAAACTTACGGTCTGAGTACTATTTTGTAAATTTTAGAGCTGCACTATATGCTTTTCAATAGGCAATGCAAAATAGGAAATTTCGTTTGAACACTCTTGTGTTTCTGTGCACATAATTACACGACCTATAATGGGGAAACTTCAGAAACTTGCAATTTGTGCCTTAAAAAGACAGAGGATGCGTTTCATTGTAACAAAATATTTATATTCACGTTTCCTCAAATGTAAAAACTCCAAGAAGTGAAGTCTGCAAATAGAGGTTTTGAATGTATGGGCAAAGGAACCCATCACATTTTGTTGTAAAAGTGTTTTGGTAAGAAATTAATGTGCTAATCTTGGCTTAGCAAATGTGGTTGAAACCCACTGTTCTCAATCTCATTTTGTTATCACTGAGAAGAATGTTTGAAAGATAAGTCAACTTGGTCACTCAGATCGAAGGATGGCAAGACGCGACACTATCAAGAAAACCACCCTGTGCATGATGGCTCTGTTTTGCTGGCCTCATGCTTATTTAAACATGATCAAAGTGTGCCAACACACAGGTGAAATGAAAGCTGAAAGGAAGTGGTGTTGTATGATACTGCTATATTTTATGAAAGACAATAACATCCACATTTTTTTTGGACATGTGATGGTAGATGAAACCTATCCTCTAACAACTGAACATGAAATGGGGTGCCAGTCAAAGCAATGCATGAAAAAATATCGTTTAAAAAAAAAAGAAAAAGAAGCATAGACGTGTAGTTTAGCAGTGAAGGTCATGTTGACCGTTGTCTGTGATACTGATAATGAAGGGATCGATGTGTGACTGTCTTCAAACTAAGGATTTGCTAATTAATGGCCTTAACTAATCGGATCTCGTGAAAACGCCAAGAAATTAACTTTCAATATAATATCAGGAAACCTGTGTTTTACTTCTCTATTATAATCAAAACAACACATCAGCACTTCGACAAGCAATTTGGTGGCATGTGTAGCCTAATGTGGGTTTAATTTTAAAGTTCTACCCGTACCCTATCTCACATACTCACTAGATTTAGCATGTTCAAAGTTTATTCTTCCTTTTCTGCATTAAAGAAGCAACTCAAAGACACACGATTTGAGGAAGAACATGACGATGCAGATGCCGCTAAGGATTTATTTGAGACCTTCAGCCTCCAAGGTCTTTTAAATGGATGATAGGAAAAGTGGATCACTCTGGATCATGTTCATGGAGGAAAAACAAACAAAACTATGTTTTAAATTTTTCACATCGGTAATAAATTACTCCATTGTCAATAATAACAACAACAAGAACAATGATAATATTAATAATAATAATAATAATAATAATAATAATAAAAAGAAGTATAAAAAATATGTAACACACAGCTTATGATATCAGTTTCACAGCGTGAAAAGTTCGATAGTGAACATTTTAAAGCTGAGGAAAATTTTGAGAGAAGAAAAACCCAAGTAGGGCATGACATTAAGAAGAACGTCTGTCGCACCGTTTTTAAAGTTTGGAAATGAAAATAATGAAAACTATAGAACAAATAAATTTCCAAGATCAAGTCTTTACTGAACTTCATTTCAACAAGTGGATTTAAAGACTTAAAAAATATTTCATTGTATGGGCTACTGCCAACCTATGAAATAATCACGTTTTTGTTTGATAGTTCATTATCATAAGAGAAAAAAAAACACAAATGTTTATGTATTCAAATAAGATGCAAAGGTTAATCCGTACGTTGGTCATCTGACCGGAAATGATGGCACTTAAGGTGCGACATTGGTCGGCCAGAAGGAAGCTAGTTACAGAATCACAAGGATGGAAGACTGAGAGAAAACAACTTAAGTAATAAAGTATACAATTGAACAGATTTATCGTTCTTGCTATGACATTTTGGGCGACGGTCGCTGTGTGTCTGTTTCATACAGGGTATTGCAATCTGTTATCGGACAGTTCAACTGTTGTAACATATTGTTTTTCGTTGCCCTATTCGTTGATTCACTCATCAATGTTCAGCACTCTTGTCACAAGTTTTAACTTTAGTAACTAAAGAAGACGAACGAAACAATCAAGAAAATATCCACTGAAAGGGAGGGCGATAAATAAGTAAAGTTCGTCTGTAAAGTCATCCTTTGTTGGATAAGGGACAGGCATCACTTAGCCTCTTAACCAAGTTATAATTGAAACCAATTTTGTCAAGATGGTCGAAATGTCACGGAGACGATGACACTTAAAAGTCACGATGGAAATTCAAGAGGAAAAGAAAGGGCAAACTAACCACAGCGATGTTAAAAAGTGAAAAATTGTGGAAAAATATGATTAAAAAAAGCCAACAAAATTACTGAAGAGTTAAAATATTAGAAAAACGATAATGATAATATCAACAACAACAACAGCAACAAGAACAACAATAACAACAACAATAAACAACAACGGCCAGTAGTAGTAGTAGTAGTAGTAGTAGTAGTAGTAGTAGAAGTAGTAGTACAGTAGTAGTAGTTGCAGTTGCAGCAGTTTTAGTAGAAGTAGTAGTAGAAGCAGTAGCAGCAGTAGTAATAGTAGCAGTAGCAGTAATGTCAAATTTAGATTTAGAGGAGGCAAACCACTGGGCTAATTATAAGTAAGAATTATAAGAGCTAGAATTTTAGGTGGTGCTCAGGAGTGGTTAGGATAAGTGAAAATGATCGAAAAATGCTTGAATTAGTGGTAATAGAACCATCGATTTATAGATGCTTCGGCACCCATCGCCTTGCCACTCAAAGAGAACAGAGCTTATGCCAATACGCCACTAACTTTCCTTAAAAGAGTGGTTCATGACGAATGTATTTACTAAGCTATAAGCCTTCCTGAATGACTTGCAATCTTGATTGAAAAAGTCCAAATCGCACCAAAGACAACCATTGAATCAGGAAGCACCACACTTGAATTTTTTTTTTTAAATTCTTGATGTGTATAAGCATCACTGACAGAGCAAGATGGTTATATTTCAAACGTGCCTGCTGAGGCCAAGATAAGTCATACTAGCTAGGTTGACGTGACAAGCTTGTGAGCATGAGTCCCTCATGTTGAGCAGGGTTCAAACTGACATTAAATGCTATGCACAATCTAAGTTAAAGAATCTAATGTATAGGCTATATGCAGAGACTTCTAGAGACCAGATGAAAAATAAGAATTTCTGAGCCTGCTAGCAGTGTATAATGAATATTCCAAAATCAACCAGCAGTATTTCAGAGGAGGCTAACATTGAGCATTCCACAAATCAGCTGAAGACCAACTCAGAGTATACATGAACTGACTTTCTGAGGTCAAAACAGTGCGTTTAAGAGATCAACACAACACAAGGGCGCTAGAGTTAATTTTCAGTTTCAGCCTATTTTTAATGCAGTGTCAATCACCTCTCCTTCAAGTTCAACCATCTCCGTATTGCAAAAATTGACTCCGACTTCTACTGGCTATCAAGGGACAGGGCAATCTTGGCTGAGCAGGACACAGTCACTGATTGTGATGTCATTTCACCTGCTGGGATCTATCTATGTAAGCACGCAAGGGCCGCCACGAAAACCATGGTAACTCGTACTTTTTTTTACTTCAAAATATAAGATATTTGGTATGTAGAATGTAATATCTATGTCCCACCATACACAATGTGACAAAGTTTCACAAGAAAATTCGAAAAATTAACGAAATTATTCCATTGTTTCAAAAATGGTATCTCTAATTAGTATTTCTGCGCCGCCTATATTATTGTAAGTCAAGATACCGTAGGACGAAATTGGAAAAGTGCACTGTTGTAAGTCGGACTTACAATAGTTAACAAGTGCAAAAATTGCCGGTTTCAGTGAAAGCACACCCAAATACAATAGTCATCATGAACACCAGAGTGAGTATTTTGAGTCACCAGCTTCTTTTAATTCTTCTTACTCTTAAGTCATACTGTCATTTATATCGGGTTTTCTCAAAAGATCGAGAGATAAAACTTTTATTAAATAAAGTTATTAGTAAGCTGAATTCAGATGCTTGGGTGACTAAAGTTCTCTGTCTGTCTAAATGTACTTCTCTCTAAGGCCATAAATTTTTACACTACTTTGTCCTTTAGCGGCACTGCGGCTAACCAAAATTCATGATTTTGCACTGTTTGTAGGCATCTCCACATAAACGATTATCGGAGTTTGGTGTTACCGATGTTGTCAAAGAACACGACATTGATATATTTACCTGATGGCAGAGTATGATTGATATACAATTGAGCTATGAATACACCCCGTCTTAAGACTTGCTTTTTAACTTGCGACTGAACAGAAGACTTAAGCTAGTCTCTTGCACTTTTTTCAAACAGATCTGATTAAACGTGTTTCACACAGAGGATTTTTTGGGAGGTGTGTCAAGGGTGATTGATGGTACCAGAGGTGGGTATTTGATCCTATTTGGACAGATGTCTTGTAAACCTAGTCAGGACACAGAGATTTAGTGAGATTTTTTAGCCTCTTGATTAGGAACATTTAGATAAACTTAGATGTGTATAAAAGCTGAATACATGTTGGCTTAGGAAAATCTGGCTGCGACTGCCACACACCATGCTGTATTTGCACCAAAGGCTAGAGGATCCAACTGCACAAGTCACTGCATGAACATCCTGGACATCTTTATGGCAGCTCTTCTTTGAAGTGAGAGCAAGCACTAAAAACGTGGTGCACTCGTGACGTAGACGGCATTCTAGTTTACAGAGATAACGAGCACTCATTATTGTTTGGACATTCAAGTGAACAGTATCTACCCATCAACTTCCTTCTAAATCAAATAGCAGCGAGTGGTTGTTGAGTTCATCCAAAGATGTTGTTTTCATACAGTAGCCTGTCTTAAGCTAGTGATGATTCCCCGCCAAACTTCAGTCTTACAAATACAAATTATTATTCTAAACATCAACAAGCAGGCAACTTCGAAACTTGGGTTGGTTCAGAACGCCTGCATGTTCATATGCTGTAACCAAAAAAGAGTACATGTATATTGACTTTATTTTTTATCTCTAAAGCAGAGATATGGATGTAAGGGTATATTCCGATGGGACTGCCGTAATAATTAACACATAGTTCAATGGCAGAGGTCAAGAATTATCTCATCTCTTTGGCAACCTCACTCGGACTCTGTGTACGTCTCTTTATAACTTTTATTGATGTACATCCAGGTCCAAAACAACCAGCCTTTAGACACTTATGCCTGAATCACCAGACTGAGATATACCTCTAGCTTCTGTCTCACTTTTAGGCAGAATCTTATGACTTGCACCTTGTAGAAATACAAAGGAAAATCTTTGTAAGAGGGGAAAACGGACACTGGGTCCACCTAATGATAATAGCTCTTACCTAAGAGGCCGGAACTCTGACAACTTCTCAGAGGATGTAAAGCACCCAATTGACAGTACCAGAACTATACACACTCGGAAAGTACATGCAGATTTCTGTGGATACTTTGCGCTTTAAAGCTCATAATGGTGGCACTGATTTTGATCCACTCCTAGACAATGAGGAACCATCTTTTGATGTTGAATCCCACTCCCAGCGAGAACTCAGGACAATCCTGGGCATCCACATTGGCAGCTTATGTACACAACCGATGCTGTATAGCCAGAAGAACTGGACAGCTGCAGCATGACCACGAACGCCTAAATTATTGCTTCTCCTGAGGTGCTCCAGGAAGTAAAGGTCAGACAAAGAAGTTTTTTTCTTTTTAGAAAGACATACAGCTGAAGATAGAATAAAACTTCATCATTAATTGTCAACCGAAAGCTTGAAGAATGCTTTGATACCAGAGATTTAGCACTAAGCCAAAACAATTTATATTTCACCAATTGTGGCAGACAAAGAGCATAGGCAAAGGATATAATGTACTTTTGCCATAACGTTACCGCCAGAAACGAGACAACAAACAAGACTTTCTGGTACCTTGGAACTTAAAAATGAATTTGCGAAAATAAAACTGGCGGCCAACGTATTGCCACTGAAAATGAAATGAAAGGGAGACATAGTAAGATAATAAAAACTAAAAAGCGAGGACAAGGGTAGCATGAGATCTTAAATTGAGTCCTTTGCGGCAATTCAAGTCATCACTCACGGAAGGGAGGTAAGGGACTCGACGATGCGTGGGTGCATCAATAAACTTGGTTACAATAATACAAAATGCAGGCTGTATCATGTGAAAAGGAGCCACGAAAAGGCAAATTTTATTGCTTCCTGAGCTGTCTATTGTGAACTGTTCAAAATTGAACTTAATCTTGGTTTTCACTATCTCAGCAAAATTATCTCTTTTTCTTTCACGAAAATATGCCTTCAGAGAAAAAGGGAGAAACTGAGAGAGCAGTATGCAGACAACCATCACAACAAAGGCAAAAGACAAAGAGATAGTCCGATAAAAAGAGGACATTACAATTTATTTGACTTAGTGTTATAACAAAAATTTTGATGAACCTTTCCTTGTTATATTACAAACAAGAAAAATTAAGTTTAATCCATCTCTGTATGATCTAGTAAATGGTCTGTATGTAATGTCTGGCAAAAAAGTATAGCTGTGAGACGAGCCAATGAGATGGGATCATGCATTTTTTTTTTTTAGAAATACCTAAAAACTGCTCAATAAAGAGATGCTGAGAACTAAGTTTGGATTCTGATTCTTGCTGTGGCAACAATCATAACCAATACTTTCTCACTTGGTTGTGGTATGCTTTCAGCAAATAAAATAAACCTTTTTATTAGGGTCACAGCAAAAAATAAAACCAACATTGGGCCACTAGAGCGGATAAGCAATCAATTACATATTTACATAACTTCATTCAACAGGCATTACCAGTGCCGTTCAACACTGAAAACACCTTACACTGTCAATAAACTTAATAAGTTTTGCTACTGTGATTCTGGTCATCTTCTAATAATTAATTAAAATAATGACATACAAAAGAAACATGGTTAAAAGTCAATCCTAATATTAATCAAATTTCGGTATTTCTGTTCAATTTCTTGTGAAAACTACTATAATTCAGACTTACCATAGTATACATGAGTCGCAGGCTAAAAATTTTTTTTGTAACTAGAGATACAATAGTTTATGTGTGTAGTTTTCATTCAAGAATTATGGAAACTCTTATAATTAAATAATTATGTAATAGATACTAATTAATGACATAAATAGATTACCCATGTCTTACAAAGTTGCACAGTTATACATTTCAAAGGAGTATCAATAAAAGAAAGCGAACAATACAGTTTTTTTGTCTCCAGTAAAATTTACAAAACATCGATTACCATAGTTTACCTGGCAACCCTCATATATATATACGATTTATTATAACCAAAAAATTAGGAACTTGGCCCAGATAACTCAGTATAAATGTGTCTCTACTAATACCTTTAGGTATTCTGTTGAATAAATTTGAATAAGGCATTCTGATTTACTGCAGAATAAGAACATAGTCCTTTGTCATGTCATATCCAAAAGAAATTAGAAACATGAGGCATAGGAATTTGATGTATCAGTACAGTTACTAAACGAGTAAATGAATGTAACAGATCTAAATCTTGTTTCACAAAAGGCTACAACTGCTGGAATTGGTGGCGGTTTCCTCATACTTATCTGCCATAGATGATCTCAGGTTTTGTGTAGGTAGGAAGAGTGAGATGAAAGGGATAAAAGAGAAAAAGGAAATGGAGATCGAAGAGGCACAACAAAAGAATCCAGTAGTCACTAACATTTTCTTTAAAGTATGACCAAATAAGTCACATGTTGGAAATTAGAATAGAGAAAACAATGGCATTTGAAAAATGATAATTTTTTTTTTCATCTTAAAAAACTTAAAATTTTAATTTCTACTCAGAGAAATAATAATTTGAGAAGTTAAAGAAAATTTATTGTTCCAAATACCAATACCTTAAAATGTGATATATCTCTAAAGTGCCATCCACTTGGACATTAGATTCATCCTTTTTTCATGAATATCTTTCTTCATGTGCAAAATGAATGCAATTCAGTAGACTGCAGCAATATCTCTAAAGGTTTGAAGTTTAAACAACCATGCAGATTAGTATGTAATTCTCTTATTCATGTGTAGAATTCAGATTCTCCATTCTCAAAACAGACCTCTTTCCATCATTGTTACTACCTCTTATTAGTGTGAAATTTCTGAAGAATTAATGCTCTATAATTTTTTCCACTAAAATCCGAGATACTAATCATTTTTAAAGTTTTTTTCTCTCTTGATCTCCAGGTGACTGTAGAATTTCATTCTCTCTCCCCACATACACTTAAAAAAACAATAACAAAAAACCCAACAAAAAACAACTTTACTGTATAAAAATTATAACTGTAATTATGATCCACAGTAACACAAAACAACATTCTTAACTCTCAATGTTCAGAAAATATAAAATCTTCCTTTATTATCTAGCATTCAGGTACATAAATCAGACTAGGTATTTTAATTGAGAAATAAAGTTAAGAAATAAAGTTATAAACAGAACAACGACAAGTGAATTGTAACTCAAATTTTTTTCCCTGAACAAAAATCAAAAGATAAAGGAGCAATACTTTCCAGATGATAATACCAGAAGAACTAACAACAATAATTTGAGAGTAAGATTACTATAAAAGTTAATATAAGGGATTAAAACATGCAAAATACATTTGAATCCAGTTAACACAAAACCCCTTTATACAAATCTCTCTTCTATTATGTGAACAGAAAAACACTTCCTATATTTTGGGTGGGCACTTTATTTTTCAAAAAATTAACTTTAGGCTTTCTTGCCACACTATGGTGATAGTATCCAAATTTGTTAAAGTTTTCTTTATTACACTTTTTGCCGCAGAGAACTTTTGTTGCTAACAATGACCTGGGCCCAGATTTCCCCTAACTGTCCCATTTGCTTTCATTTCACTCTTACATCAAGACACTACCTCAGGTGTAGATGTACATATATTCTGCTTACCTTTTCAACAAAATGATACGAGTTGCATCACTGGCATAGCCATGAGCAGTTATGCTCTTACATTTTCAACAATCACTACACTAGATTATAATATTTTTTTTTCCACAAAGAATTGGCTTCAGACCACATACCTCTGACATAAAGACACACTTTTTAACCCAAACCTGTGATAATATTATCGTTTTGGTGCCTCTGAGATCCGGCATTTCTTCAAATCTGAGTGAATAAAAATTGGGCAAAATGTCAGAACAGACAAATATCTAAGCCCATAACAGATTTGTCTTCATGATAATGTTAAACAGTTTATATTCACCAATATGTGAATATGCCTGCAAACATGGGAGTGAGATACCCTCTGCAATATGAAAGCATTGCATATCACTTCCTCCTCTTCTTCTTCTTCAATTTAAAAAAAAATAAAAATCAATGTATTGCAACAACCACGCGTATTAAATCAATCAAATATCCGTAAAAGAGAAATTTAAAGGTGGCATTTGTTTAAAATATAAAATTTCCTGAAATGTTTTGCAGTATGAAATAACTTTTTCACTTCCACAAAATCTTGACACAGATGATAAAGTTGATGACTTGCTTCTTCTACTTGCGCCAAATAGATTATGAAACTTCTAGTGTTCACTCAAGAATGTTTGAAAGTTAAAGAAAATTTCAAAATCATTAAAATGATGTCATAACATATCAAATTTTACTAGAAACAAAAAATGAAAAGAAGTACTCAAAGGGGTTTTAAAAAAAAAAACAAACAAAAAAAAAACACACACACACATACACACACACACACAGAGATAGAGAGAGAGAGAGAAAGAGAGAGAGGGGGAGAGAGAGAGAGAGAGAGAGAGAGAGAGAGAGAGAGAAGGAGAAAGAGAGAGGAGAGAGAGAGAGAGAGAGAGAGAGAGAGAGAGAGAGAGAGAGAGAGAGAGAGAGAGAGAGAGAGAGAGAGAGAGAGAGAGAGAGAGAGAGAGAGAGTCATATACATGTAAAGAGGAAAAAAAAATTTGCAACCAACCATTTGCACTTGAATCTGGTCTATCTGATCCAATACCAGCTATTCCTTTACCCTCAAATGCAGAGTCCATGGCTAGACTATCTAGAGCTGAAAGATCATCTGCATACACAGCCTGACTCCACAGGTCAATCTCATCTGTACCGGGTAGAGATAAGTGCATAAACAATAATTAAGAGATATTCTCAATCTTATATCTGAAAAAAGCTTCTACAACTGGCAATAGTTGCAAAGCACAGTAAAAGAGAAAAAAAAAACCAGATGCAGTGCAGCTCCAAAATGTATAAAACAATACAAAAAGTGCTTTGTATTATTTTATATATTTTTGTGCTGCAATACAGCTATTTTTTAAACTGTGCTTTGCAACTATTCATAGAACTCAACTGATAGGTAATCAATCTTGTAATCCAACATCTTTTAAAAAAGGATACATTTAAAGCCTTGTAAATGAAAAGCCATCTATTTATAGCATGAAAATATTTCACAGTTTAAGTTGTACTTAAGAAGCCATGTAAGTTTTGAAGTGTCAAATTTGCATGACAATATAACTTTTTTTCATAGTTTCCACTACAATATCACACTTAAAATGATATGACAGATAAAGTTCTGACATATTTTATTTTATTTTAACTTGATAAATATACATATGTTTTTAGTCATATTTGTTTCTTTCAGACTTTTTACAAGTTAAGACTCAGAAAATTTCCTCAGATCACAGCATAGAATTTTGCTCTGAAAGCTGCATTTTAGTTCTGAACAATGGGGGAAAGGCCTGAAAGCATTTTTGAACTTAGGTGACTCAAACCTTGTAACAGCGGGCCGAGCAACGTTATCAATCATTGTCAGGGTCAGGCCCGCCTATACCTGATTTAATTGCTGTTTGCACAAGGCAGTGAACAGGTCTGCTGAATTTTATGTAATAAACAGAAGAATCCTCCTCTTTACTTCACAATATCTTCATAACTACTCATAGTACAAACATCGTTCAACTGATAACAGTTTCTATCAAATCTTATTTGAAACCTGGTGTTACTTTGATATTTCTGTCATTATATTTGTGAGTGTGGTTACTTCGTTTTGGTAGTCCATGTTTTTATCTATAAGTATAATTTTACCTGTAATCTGCTCCTATTAGCTTTAATTGTTAATTAATTAAGGAGTAAAAATTACATTATCACTTTCCAATATTTATCTCAAAGAACGAAAACCATATATTAAAATTTTATAAGTTTTGTAAAGTTAGAGGAGTTCAAAATGCGCCCATGACAGTTTTAATTCAAACAAACCCTCATACAAAGAACAAGCCCAGTGCCTTTGCATTAGACACAGTTCTAAACAAACAAAACATTACACCACAAGCATATCACAGTAGATCTTTTGTGGAAAACCACTGCCACAAATACCTCCTACCACAGACCTTACAGAAACAATCATCAAACAAACACAAACCCTTACAAACAAGCCATTCCTCGTAGACAAAGCACATACAATACAGATAACATTTAACAATTTAACAGATAACAATAGCGCATTCACAACAGTTCACAAGTCTATTTCCTAAACAGCACCTATAATAGATGACAGCTCTTTACCATATATTCAAACAGCAATAGACAAATACATGACAATTTACAGAAGAAGGTTTCACAACAAAGTTTTTCCAAAACAATATTTACCAGAACAACACTGCATTCCACACATTAGAAAAGACTAGTTTGGATTGGGCCTCCTTGGAGCAGGAAACAGGAAACAGCTACCAACTGATAGTACATTTAGAAAAACATAAGGCACACGGGTTTACAAACAAACTTAACAAATTACATCACATTCTAACAGTTCACCTTCTACAAATCGCATCTGCTCTACGAGCATAAGACAATACATATATCTGTGATGTATAATTGCTGTAAAATATTTTTATAGTTTAAACTTTGATTTATTCTGACCTGCCGCGTTAGAACAGGATCTATGATATCTTCCTATGTTTTAATTTTATCCTATAATCGTAAGTTAATGTAGTACCAAAAAGCACTGATGTAACACAGTGAAGATGAATCTGATTTAGACTGCTTATATTTAGCTAGGTAATTTAAAGCTTGAACATAGGGACATGTACAAAGAGTCCGTCTCTAGCAGAAAGTAATCCATCTAACACGAAAAAATTTGGTGAGTAGTTTTTTCAAAACTGATAAGTTCTTTATTTGAAATATTATAGGAATTACATGTTTGGTTAAGTTATTACAACCTTCTAAAAATCACTCTATTGTTTTCTAATATACTACAATAAATGCACAGCTTATGGCCATATGACAAAAAAAGTATTTGTACTAAAATTTTTGTTTTTTCTTGTCTATAGAGCCTCTTTTAATTATTTTTCAATGCAAACTTTAAAATATAATATATTTGTCATTATTGTGGTTAGAAGTTACAATATAAGCATAAAGTGCTGCGCAGGCACAGAACGGCCTGAATCTACCTGAGTTGACATCTAGGTCACAGGGTCAGGTCATTGACACCGTGCTGGCCTCAGGAACTAGAATAGCGATGCCGTGAGGTGTGTTTATTTGGAAATAGTTTATCCAAATGGGTTTTGAGGTTTGATCTTTCAGCTTTGTTTGCATTACCTTACATAAAAGATTAGACCTTTTACATTATATCAGTTTTTGACCATTTTCTCAAATGGACCTACAAATTTGTTATTTTCAAGGAAGATCTGCTGTCCCCAATTATATATTCAGGCCCCATTTAATTTACTGTTTTGATGTGAACCATACACAACAAGGTGAAATCAAAGATTTACAGGGCATTTAACAAACTTTTGTCAGGTAACTAACAAAACAAGGCAAAAATGTATGCACCCATTAGAGAATATGGTGCAAACCTAAAAAGAGGTATTGATAGCATAGCAAACAAAAGACCAAAAAAGAATTGTGTTATCACACTGCAACCAAAAATTGTTAGTGAAAAACTATTTTATCGTCTTTTCAAAGCAGACATTTGATTTCATCTTTAAGGATAATTAGGGAAAATAAAAAATATCAAAATTCGTGTCAAAACATCTAAAATTTTCTACTCTATGTGATTGTCTCGCCTAGTATAAAACCTATTTTAACTTGAGCCTGAACTCTTCACACCACTCACCATAATCATCTTTCTCAATGAGGACGTCTCGAGGGTTAACTTCATGTGCACTCTTCCGATCAGGAACCATTTCTAGAACAAAAATTAAACAAGTTAACATTTTTCAAAGCTAACCAATATCACTTCATATAAATTCTCCCAGCATAATAATTTTCCATGTTACCATGATAAAAAATAAACATCCAAACATTGTATCCAATATAACAGCAAAAGTAAAAGAAAAATGCACGCACACATGTATATATATATATATATATATATATATATATATATATATATATATATATATATATATATATATATAATATATATATATATATACATATACACACACAGACACATATGTACATATATCTCTAATCCAATCACCTTATGAATCAGAAGTTAATTTTTAAAAATGCCCTAAAAACGAACATTTTTTCTATTACACATAAAATTAACACATGGAGTAGGGAATATTCATCTATATAAAAATATGAAGTATCCTGCCACATCACAAAAAAATATTCTCGTTTCAAATTTTAGCATAAAAAATCAAATGCTAAACTCTTGGGCACAACTATATATAAGTCCAAGGATCCATTGTATACATGGGTGAAAGATGGAATAAAATAACTTAAGGTGTAAACAATCACCCAACTGGGACTTATATGGACAAAGAGTACAAAATTCAAAATTACATTTAAACGTTTCACCTAAAAATTGGCTTCATCAGTATAGACTAGTGACATTAAAAGCATAGGGAATGTGATTTCTTTTTGTTGAAAACGTAAGTTCCGCTCAAAGATCAAATTTTTCATGCATCCATTGTATAACTTCCTTTTTCAATTCGAATTTTAGACAATAGGACGTTCTTTTTCACATAACCTCTCTTCCTTTCTCTCTCTCTCTCTCATTTATACAAATAACGCTGTGTTTATTATAATATAATATAATATAATAATAATAATAATAATAATAATAATAATAATAATAATAATAATAATAATAATAATAATAATAATAATAATAATAATAATAATAATAATATAATAATAATAATAATAATAATAATAATAATAATAATAATAATAATAATAATAATAATAATAATAATAATAATAATAATAATAATGAGGGTAGCAATGTTAACATTATAGCCATTGATCACCTTCCAGAACAAGTCAACATAAACCTCCTCAATAAAGAAACTCACTGGATTCATACGCTAGAAGCATTAGAACCAAAAGGCATAAATATCAATGAACAGGTATCATTTCCTATATCTTTACTTCAGACGTAAGGTACACTTTCAGCTTTTACTGGATTTTATAAATAACTGTGCCGCCAGAGTCAGATTGCTACTCTCACTATTATTATTATTTTTATTATTATTATTATTATTATTATTATTATTATTATTATTATTATTATTATCATCATTGTTATTATAATTATATTATAACACATAAAGCATCATTAATTTTAACGTGCTAGATGCTACATGAAAACTACGTAGGTGTGCTTAATACCAGACCTGCCACTCTCCAAGGAAAGAAAATCTGAATGACTTGCTTTATTTTTGCCCTCTACAGAACCCATTACAAAACACATAATGCGGTCTTTGGTGAATGTTCATTCATCGATTTAGCTCTGAACTCTGATAAAAACTAGTTTTCTTAGCTTGTAATTCTTCAATGGTGAAAAATTTTAAATAATCTTTTTTCCATACCTCTTTCAGTTTAAAGTTTAAATCAAGTACTCTAATGCCTTACAATACTTTTAAGTGACTCAATAAATTGGATGGCATTGACATTATGCAGCATTTGATGAATTCACAAAGAGCAGAGCTGCCATCCTAGCTCCTGTGGGAAGTACACATGATTTCAAAAGGCTTCTTTTTATATGAAAAGGAGTAAATGTACTCCTTATTGAAAGGGTTAATATAAGACATATTTGATCTCTTTTCTGATTTTAGATAATTTTTCTACATGGCGTATAGGCCTTTCTCACACTTGACTCAGGAAGTTAAAAATCTTATGAAGTTTGCTGGATCCTGCTGTTGAAAACGTAACCAGATATTTCATGGGGTAATATTTTATTGTATAAATAATCTAAAGAGCGTAATCCACTCTATTGTTCAATCACTTTATTGAGGAAAAGGTCAATTTAAGTACAAAAATTACACTGTGACATTGAGACTTGTTAAGCATGATGTAGCATGTAATTAGATCTAGATCTAAATTCTACATTAGATGAAAAGATCAAAATCATAGATCTTGTACAGATTGTAAAGTTTGCGTCCAGATAAAAATTCTTAGGCCTATTATCAGATCTAGATCTATCTAGAGAGACTAGATTTAGATTTTACTTTTCACAGACCTAGTGTACAATTACAAAGTCTCGTGTCATTGCATCTTGATTCACTCTAGGATTTCTCAATCGATCTTGATAACTAACTAGATGTAGATGAAAAAAGCGCTGTCCTGTATGAGAAATTACTCTCAGAAGATAAAATAAGAACAATCCTTTGTTGGAAATAACGGCTAAGTCTGGCTGTGAAGATAGAGAGAAGGTAGCCGAGACGAATAAACAATAAAGTAAACAACTTGGCAGAATCAATATTCGAGATGGTTACAGCTAAAATATTAATATCAATATATAACAAAAAACAATATTGATATAATGTAACTATATTGTCCATCTTTATTATTTTGTGCAGGCTGTCTGTCAATCTTGTAGGTCTAATTTAAAAAAAAAACAAAACTGAAAATGTTTTTAATTGTGGAGGTGAAAACTTAGTTTTGAAAAAAATAAGAATATTTCCTAAATATTTGGAAAATCGGTAAGGACCAAATTTGCATAAAAAATCAGAATGATTCTGATTAAATCGGTATGAATGGCAGGTCTGTTAATACTAAGACATATTGTGATTGTCATAAAGCTGTGAGATTGGAAAATACAAAATGACACATCTGTTTGTATTTTAGTCTTTTAATTATTATGCAAGAATCTTTTTCAATTGTTTTATTCTATAACACATTAAAGGCTTCATATTTCAAAACTCCAAATTCAATAAAGAGGAAGGCTCTCTTCTTATCCAAATGCAAAGATTAGAAGAAAGAGATAAACCATTAAGAGTCATGCATTAATAAATTGTAGGTTGCACCTAGATTGTGAGCATATTTATAATAAAAGCCTCCATAATTGAGGTTCAAAAACTTGCTTCAAGTTCTAAAGCTGAGACCATAAATATAAAGCTGGGAGGCAAGGATTGTCCATGCATCATTTCCTTGCTCCGTGAGAGAAATTTTCTTTTTACTAACCATCCTTCAGCATTTAAAGACAGAATACATTGGTGATCAATGCCTTTTCAGCTGACTCTCTTTTAAATTTGCAGCCAACTTTCTTTTCGATTTTACAGGTCATAATGTTACTAAAGTCTATAACCCAGAAAAGAGAGTAACAAACCTGACTTGTCAAGAGATGCTTGGAAAGCTTTTTTTTTCTGCTCCACTTTCATCAAACGTTCTTTTCTGGCCTTTTCACTTGAAGAGAAAGAAAGAGGGGAAAAAAAACTGGGAATGAGTTGTTATCAGTGCTCGACTGTGGGAGCTTTTCATAGTTATAGACTTTAAGGTAAGATCGTCCTACATCTCTCTCTCTCTCTCTGTATATATATATATATATATATATATATATATCAGCAACCTGGTAAGAAACACTTTTATATTCAAATTTAATTTTAATGAATTTAGAATTTCTTTGATGTAAATAATATCAAGCATCTTTTCAAACTTGCAAGCTACAGATGTTTGCTGTGGTGTATTTAAATTAAACAAAGCATTGCAATGATTTATTCATCAATTCTGATCAATCTTGATCTAAATTGTGCCAGGATTTGACTGAAAGCAAAAAGAATCAAAACAAAACAAAAACAAACAACACATCCCTAATAACTTTTACTTACTGATTCTTCAAAAACTTTTAATGTTCATTGCTATTTATACTGATTCTTCAAAAACTTTTAATGTTCATTGCTATTTATTATAGTAATATGCTTGTTTGCCTTTTTCTAATATTATGGTAATACGTATCTGTAATTTCATAAGACTGTTATGAGCCTTTACTTGGAATTTCCCCAAAAGAAAATATTAAAGTTTTCTGTACTATGTATAAAAATTGACAATCTGCAACGAACAAAATCTACCCCAGCAGTGAAAACATTACGTGATGTCCACAGTCACTGGTTTCCCTGCCAGGTCTGATATACTTCTGGGCCTCGGGCTTTTTTCTCCTAGGTCTGGTTCAGAGTTATGTCTAGGGAAGCTGCTGAGATCCAAACCATCAGATGCGCCTGATACACTTGCAACACCTGCAGCATTTTCTTTCTTTATCGCAGGCACTTGAGGGGCTGGCATATTAACTTCGTCTGAGCAGAATTTCAAAGGAGAGTAAAAAAAAAAAGGAACATAGATGGATCACTCAATTTTCAATTTTTTTCCCCCTTAAGTTCCATTTGTATTTTGTCCATAATTTTTCTTTGAGCAGTCAGTCTCATTAAAAAAGTTTACAATCTTGTCACAGACCAACAAAAAATACTGGATAAAAGTGATTAAAAAAAGGAATTAAAATAAATAAAAAATAAAAATAAAAAGCCTATTAAAAATAAAAATTCTTCCACCTTACATTCCGTATTGAGCACTGATTCTATTAACAGCAATTTTTTTTTTAGTTTTATTCCCATCCAGGTTCTACTTGTGTTATGCCACTAATTCTTCCGCCTAATAGATATTTCTACCTAGGTCAAATAAGAAAACACAATGTCCTGAGACTTTGGATGTTGAATTGAAACCATCACTACCTTGTGTTTCTTTGTTTGAGCCTGACCAAGTCTTAGGTGCTGAATTAAAAGATGATATGCCCACAGTAGGTGCTGATCTTTTTCGTAATACTCTAGACCTGTTGATCAAAGGATCTTCCACTTGCCGCTTCATGTCGCAAATATTATATGTCTGAGATGGCTGAAGAAACCAAAACGGCATAATAATATAATGCATAATATAATTCATTAGCTAAGTTTTATGTCACAAAATTTAAAACATTAAAAAAAAAATTCAACTGCAACAATAAAAAAGGGGAAATCACTAGGGTGTGTAAACATACATTGCAGCCTGAATCACCCAAAAAGAAAAATTTGGATGGTACAGCTTAAACGATTCTTTCTCCTTTCTTGAATCAAGGTAATAGAGAGGCAAGTAATCTATTAACTGAGATACCAGAAAGCATATTTCTTCTAAACAGATGCAGCAGTCTCTCAAATGAAATCTCCAGTTTCCACTCTCTTTTGCTTTGAATGAAATCTATGCGCATGTATAAGGCCACTCTTTAAAATTTTAATAAAAAAATTACATCCTGAGAATACCTCCTTAGAGAACACAAAAGCTATAAAAGAAGCTGTCAAAACCAGTTATCTGCTTAAGTGGAGAGATAAACTAAATGAAGGTTGCATAAATAATAGACATTCTACTAGTTTTGTTTTTTTCACTGGAGCCCACATTTTCACTAACTTTGCTTGTGCACTATATAATATTGTAGCTGTGTTGGATTGAATTAGAACCACTTATTGTCTTCACGGAGAAATAGAACAAGGAAGAGATGCATTCAAATTTAATTTCCTTTTTAGGTTGTGATTTCTTGAAGACATAAAAAAATACAAGAATATACACTTTAAAGCTGTAAATTGTATAGCTTTGGAGAAAAAAAAATTCATTATTGTTGTTAAGTTAAGCCTTATGTGTTTATTTATATATATACATGTGTATATTTCTATATCTATATGCATAATATGGAGATTAATGCAAATATTAATGTGAACAATTATTTGGAGTGTTCAACCGTGGGAGCTTTAATAATAGCAGTATAACATCTTACCACATATTTTTCCGTCACACTACTCATATGTTTCAAGCCGAGGACGAGGTTTTTCTTTGTCTTCTGCTCCCTTCGAGTATGAATTAGGGGTGCTTTGTTTCTGCCATGCCTAGCAAATTTGTATGGAAACTAAAGGAATCAAAAACTGAATACCACTTATGATGGGATATAATCGAAAGGGCGCAGCCACAAACAGATGCAACCTATGCATAGCAGAGAAACCAAGCCTAAACAAAAGAAGGGAAATCTTTTCATCGTGCCCCCACAGAAAGAAGTATTTGCTACAAAACTTTCAGTGGCTCTGAAATGAAAAACAAGATTATAAGGTCGGAACAGCAATTGAACACACCTCAGACTGAAGAGAGCGGAGGACAAACAACACCCTTGTCATCTGCTTGAAAAACCAGTGTCATATGAAGAGAATTTAAGGTAAGATCTTCTATAACTATGAAAAGCTCCCACAGTTGCACTTTTATCAACTGTTCCAACTTATTTTCAAACTATATACATAGTGGCATCCGCTTGAAGTCAACAAAACACTCGGTCCCGTTTTTTTCCTTCTACGTATAAGTAACTGATATTTGTTTAAAGTCAACACCTGGGGGACATTTTCGCTTCAAGTCAACACATCGTAGTGGATGGGAAAAGGTGAAACACATAAAAGCAGGGATACATAACGATGCTTGGGCGGGGTATAGCTCTTTGTTTGTAAAACCAATACTGTCAGTAAGTCACTATGTATTAATAGCATGCTTAACAAGGCCTAGCTAAGTTAGAGTGGTCTTGTGCGGTTGTGACAGTAACAAAGAAAGATGTGTAGAGCATGGGCAGGATGGAGGCTGTGTGTGTCTAGATCTAGATTTAAATTATCATGGGCTCACATCATTTGAGACAAACAGTGCAGTTTTCTCCCCACTGCCGCAGGCCTTAACCAATAGCATCCTTTTCAAACCCTCCAATAACACCAAACAAATTTTTTTAATCAGGCCATTTTTTTTGGTGATTGTCCCAAGCTCATATTAAAAGAGAATAAAGCTGAAAAAATATAGCGAGAATTCTAGGTATGTACGCATATTTTGTTTTTTTTGTGTAGTACATCAAGTTATTTCAATAAACCTCTTTTCAGACTTGTATGCTTTTCTCTTTGCCTAAATAACTTGTGCCAATTTACCACACCATAGCAACAAGTAATGAAATGGAGACACTGCAAAGGGAGACAACTATCAGAAGTAACGAAAGGTTTATCATGATTTTCGGACTTGTTTCCTGGAAATGGATAAAAGTCAACACTTCTTTTGGTCCGGAGGTGTTGACTTTAAGCGCATTCCACTGTATATATAATTATATATGTATGTATATAAATCTTATTCTAGGAAGTACAAAATCAGAAAATTGCTCAACTTTAAGGATAAAGAAGCTCAAATAAATTGAGAAAAGTTTAGATCTCTTACTAAGTAAGTGATCTAGACTTTTCTTAATTACTTAATTTATATTTTATATATAATATATATATATATATATATATATATATGTCAGTTCCCACATGTTGACATCAACCATCTGCTTAGAAAATTTGACAAAAGAAGAGTCTAGAATATGAAACCAGAAATTTTTTTAACACTGAAATATTCTAAAAAACGTTCTTTCATAACATATCATGAACATGTTGAACCTTTACATTTATTTCTAATCTATAGTTAAAAAATATTGAAACTCACAGCTTTAGGTGCTCTGTTAATACATTTAAGGTAATCCTTGTCTCCAAGGCAATTTCCAAGACTATTTCCAAAACTCCTGAAAAAATATTGAGAATCAACTTAGAAACATTTGTATCTTGAAAATAATGCAATAGAGAGATTACAATACATTTCTCCATATTTCATGAAAAAAGCTGTGTAATCAAGCTAAAAGATTGAAAAAAAAACAAAAACTTTGCTATGACAAACAGGAAACTAAATTTACTTTCCTCTCTATAACATAATTCCTATGTGCCTAGCCCTGTATCTGTCAGTCATGGAAACTGAATTAAGATTAGCAATGTATTATAGAACTAAGATGTCTATTATCATTTTTGACAATACGGTTATGGCATATAACTAACTTTAGAGCTCGTTTAAGACCATCTGTTACCGACTCTTTCTTGGCTTTCTCTAGAGCCTGCCCTTTGGACTTCATACCTTCACTCACACCATAACCAAGATCTTCATGAAAAGCTCCATTCTAAAAAGAGAGAAAAAAAACTGAAGTTTAATAAGTGCTAACAGACGAAGTATGTTACAATAAATTATAGTGATAAGTGAATCAATTTAAGTGAGAATTACAAGATTACTATTTAAAAAAGAGTCTTGCCACCAGATCTCTCAGTTTTCACAGAAGATTTTAAATATACAATAACAACTCTGAAAAAAAAAATTCTAAAACAGATTGGATCTTCTTCTCCTTGTTCTTCTTCTCTCACTATTACCATTCAAACAAAGAAAATAATATTTAACCTTATGTATTTTTTAAAATAAACGACCTTTCATTAGTGTTTTGGATTTATTTATGGCTAGTAGAATTTTAGTATTGTGAGAAAAGTATAACTCACTTTAATTTGTACTCGAACAAGGGCACTCACTCCAACATAAAACTTGCCATTTATAAAGTCCACAAAATCTGGAAAAAAAAGTGGACATACTAAATAGAAACCCAAATATACAAAACCATTTCATTTTTTTTTTTACAGCATTTCTTTTAACATTCATAAGAACTAAAACTGATGAGATATACCCTTAATTTGTTTAAAGTTTTCGCTTGTTTTATGCATGAAAACTTACATTGGCATATCTTGCCAACATAGAATTATTCATTTGCATAATGTGGAGTGACTTGCTTTACTGAAGACTTTTACAGCACTGAAATGAAGGCTGTATACAAGTAATATACTAATATGAGAAAAATCCAACCCAAAAGGTAAGCTGTATTTTAATTATGACAACTTCAAATTGCTAATAGCACATAAATAAGAAATCATGGCTTTGGATGAAAAAAACTGACTGTATAAGCACAATTTGAATATGTAGCATCTGCTACAAAGAAATAGAATATGCATGCCTATTCAATGTTTTCTTTACTTTTTGTCGAATGTTGAGAGTAACATTCAGCCCATAAAAGTGTCATCACCACAATGAACATACCTACAGTCTGTTGTGTCACACTATGAGACCAGCCATTGAAGCCAAACGTTTCATTGGCTAGGTTGGTCAACCTCCAGCCCTCAATATATGCAAGCTGAAGAAACACAATTGTATTAGAAAATAATATAAGGCTATAGATAAATTTCTTTGAGAGACAAAATTAAGCAGCAAGCTCAGTAAAGTACATGTTGTATTTTTAACTATGAAATTAAACTGAGTGTAACCTGTTCAAATATCTATGTTCTGAAATCTCAAAATGGTAGATGGAAAAACAGATATAGAACAGATAGGCTAAATTGATTAAATTGAAAAATAGGACACGTACTGATAAATAAATGCATCTTCATGCAGACAAGAAGAAGAGTCCTCCAATAATTTATCAATCCTTTCAAAATGTATAGGTGCTAGGCTTGGGAAATCTCATGACAGATACAGAAAAATTAAAATGCTTCAAATCCCAAGACAGCAAAGCAAGCTAATGGCACTATCTTGTACCATGTAAATCAAATGTTGTTTATCTACAGCTATTATGGAACATTTTCAGTTTTAGTTCTCTATATATATTATGTGTATATATAAAAATCTGTTAAGTTATGCAAAGAAGTGGAGGTCGTATATAAAATTGATGCCATATATGTAACTTTTATTTGAAACAACTAATTTTTCATGTGATTCTGCAATACACTGTAGTTGTAGATAATTTTACAGCTTTTTTTGTATAGTGCAAATCTGTATTAATTGGTCCACCCATTGAGCGGCCCATAATGAAAATTTCAGCATTGTTTGGTGTAACTCTGCTACTATAACCTATGATTTTGTACTGTATTTCAAGCTTCTAGCTTGATGGAGAGAAGAGATATGAATCAAAGAAAATCATAAGTTATGACTGTTGATCATAAACATCACCTGTGACTCTCGTGTATCTAAAGTATTCTGCTAGTAAATGCGGCTGTTGTTATAAGTTTTATGTGATTTTGCCAAATAGCATAAAATTTGCAGTCGATTTGAAGGTCTCAGCTGCTAGGGCATGGCATGACTGATGAAATAAATCTCAATTAATGTATGATGATTAACAGTGAATAGATTTGCTGAGTTGAGACTCTGTGTATGAGTGCATTTGTATATCTGCAATAAGTTCCTGACATGATGAATATTCCACAACTTTTGTTTTAGAGGCAGCTCCTAGGAGTAGTATCACTGAGGGTGAGGTGTAAAGCAGTACAGTTTATCTGTACGGTTGATTGCAGCAGTTCTCAGCATGAGGGGGAGGCTGTTGACTACAATGGTCAGCCTTTGTATGGCTGAACAAATTTTAGTTTTGTATTGTTTTTGCTCTTTCTCGCAGTCTGATGTAAAAAGAAACAAAAAAAAAAAAAAAACCCAAAAAAAAACCCAAAAAAAAAACCAAGAAGCGCTTTATAATTTATTGTACAAAATAATAACTTTATTTCTTAAATGATTTCAATTAAACATATGTAACAAAGATGCTCTTTTTTCTGCTGTTTGAGCACTGAATTCTGCCCCTACCTTTTATCCAGACAGGGGTTGAAGAATGTTTGATTTGCTTGAGTGCGTGTGTATAAGTAGGGGAGAAATGTAAAATTTATTCCCTGGGACCATTATGTTTGCATTTCATGCTTCTAGAATCGGTCTTGATGGGAAATTATTTTTGGTTCAAGAACTCTGTTTCATTTCAAGTTTGGTGCATTAATGACTCAACAAAAAACAAATTTACAAACAGTTATATCTCCTAGGTTTACTTATTTTAGGAAAGCTGGAATAGTTTTATCTCATAAAGCACACATACACACACAGAATACAAAATGAACAATGCAAACAAATTTTTAGAAAAGAGAAACAACATTCTACACTACTCATCTTGCATTCTTTCCGTCTCCAACAGTTCTTACCTTCTTGAAAATACATAAGTCAAAAATTTTGCAACCAAAATAGAAAAACTCGCTATTAAGATGGACAATGTATTTTTGTTAGGTTTTGAAATAAATTTTGAGGGTATAGCATTAAGGCTCAAATCTTCATAGATTGGACAAACGAATAAAATATGAAACTCATTTTCTTCTTCTGTTGCACAAAATGGACAATTCAATAATGTTTTTTTAGACTGAATTTGTACCAATGGCAATTAATTTGGGAGACACAAAGCCTCAATTTAATGAGTGCATTTCTTAGAGATCTCCCAAAGCACTTATTGTTTAGAAAACGCTCAGGCTGGATTTGGGACTTAAAAGAACTATAAAACATCATGTGTTAATTATTACATATTTCAGTATGCCAATGCTGCTTGTAGCAATCAATTAAACGTTCTTTCTTTTGTCTGACAAACAATTTTTCACTTCCAACTTCTTTACACATCCATGCCAAATCCATATGTACAAAGTAAGTCTTGTACATCACTCACCCAATTATGATGTCCTTTTTCACTTAGCATATAAAGCATCTCATAGGCTTGGCAACAAAATTTTGCTTTTGGACATTTTCAGTAGACGAAACCAATACTTCAAAACACAGTTTTTGTGACAAATGTACAATGGATATCTACCCGTATCACCGTAAACAACATAATTTTGACAATGTAATGATACATTAAAAAATCTCTTAAGACCAAAAGTATGCACTCTCTCAATTCCTGTAATGTCTTGCAATCCCCATAATTCACAACCATAGGAGAGCATGGGGAGGACCTTTGAGTCGAAAAGTTTAAGGAAAATGTCAAGTGTGCAGCAATTTATGGTGTCGAGTGACCCCAGAAGTTCTATACATGATTTTTTGGCTTTCACTATAATATAAAAGATGTTGTACAGTTGACAAAAAGTGGCCACCCTTCCTAAATACAACAATCTGTGTCTTATCCAAGTTGACCTCCAGTCCCAGCCTTTCTGATTGCCTCTTTATGAGATTTAATTTGTTCTGTAAACCACTAATAGTGTCCGATATGAGTATTGCATCATCAGCAAAAAATAAGTGGTGGATTGTTTTTAATCTGGCATGAGCATAAATAAACTTTGAAACTTCTGCGATAAATATTGTAAATAATTGGGGACTTAGAAGGCAACCCTATTTAAGACCAATAGGACATTGGAAATAGTTTGACGTTTCACCATTATTTCTGGCAGCTGCCAGTACAGAAGTATACAAGGCTTTGATTGTGTTTAAAAAGTTCCCAGTGATTCCACTGCATTCTGTGGTTTTAAAAAGTGCTGTCTATTAATAGAATCAAAACATTTTCAATAATCAATAAATGCCACATACAACTTTTGATTCTTTGAAAATTGTTTTTGAACCACAGAAAAAATATGATCAACAATAGAATAACCTCTAAGTCCTGCTTGTTCCTCCGGGAGCAAGCCAAAGGCATCTGTAAACAAAGTAAGTCTTCGATTTAAAATATTTGTATAAACTTTTGATAGAAGAGAAGTAAGGGAAATGGGTCTGAATTTATCGCACTTATTGATGTCACCCTTTTTGTGAATAGGTATAATAATGGATTTATCCCATTCATAAGGAAAAGATCCCTGTTTCAAAAATACTTTGAAAAAACTCAAGCTAAGAAAGGCGTAAGAACATTGTGGCCATTGGATATCATTTCATTCAAAATATCATCTGGACCTGGTGACTTATTGTTTTTCAGTGATTTGATAATTTGTCTAACTTCGACCTCTGAAATGGGGGAATTGAGGATCTTATCATCTGTAATATTTCTATAAATATACTCATCATGAGAAGGCTCACCGCAGATAGGGGGAACTGGTTTCTGGGCTTGAAATATATTGACAAAGTAACTGCACCATTCATTTATATAGATAGAATTTGTGGTACGTCTGTTTGGATTGAGAGAGTGGGCTTCCTTCCAAAATAAGGTTAGATTATTTAGGCTTTTAAGTAAGGTTGATATTTTATGAGACCAGTATGCTTCCTTCTTTTCTTTCAACAGTTTTTTATACGATTTCCTATTTTGAATATACTCTGCTTTCCTGACAGCTGATCTCCAGTTCTGATAACGGCGTAGGCTTCTTTGAGCTTTCTTCTTGTAGGTATAGCACTCATGATCATACCAACCAGACCTAAATTTTGACTTTCCAGTTTTCAACGTTGAAGCCTTTTTTATAACGTGAGCAGCATCTTTCAATATATTACAAAGAGACATGACATGGTTCTGTATCAAGATAGACATTTTCTTGTAGAAAATTTACATTGTTCTTTACTTCTTCAGAGTTCATTTTTTCAATAAATTCATTTGCTTTCTCGTTACTGCAAACAAAACGTTCAATGCTTATTTCGCTCATAGGAGCAGATTTTACAGCATTATTTAGAATATTTAGTGATAGTGTAACGTACATATGCCAAGATTCAATACGGGATTGTACAGACATACCAATATTATTGTGTAGAAGATCCGCAGAGATAATAAAGTAATCGATAATACTATTACCATGTGAGGATACAAACGTGAAAGAACCTTTTGGATCACTGCTGCACATGCCATTTAAAATCATAAACTCAAACCCTGCACACATCTCCAACAGACTTCTACCATATCCATTAACAACATTATCTTTAGAGCGCCTACTGTAGAAGCCTTGCGTTCCATAAAAGAAGAATGAAGACTTAAGATTTTCTACATATTTGGATGCCGTTACGCACTCCATTAATGGCTGTGAACAAGAAGTTCTAGCGTTAAGGTCACCACATAGTATAAAACTACATTGCAAATGTTTTGTCTGTAATTCAGTAATACATTGTTCGAGCATGTGAATAGCATTATCATATTCCACGGTATTATAGTATGGGGGTGAATAAGGAGGGATATAAGCAGAAACAAAAATGATGTCCCTATTTCTGTCCACACAAGTGTTTCGTAATTTTAACGCTATAATATTGTCAAAGTCATCTTTGATTATTTCACAAAAACCCTTTAAAGACTTCTTTACAAACACAACTGCACCACCAGAGCAACGTCCGTAGGTTGAGAGCTTTAAAGCTGGAGAAAAATACCTGATAAATGATGGTGACAAATCATTTGGTAAAACATCAGTGTCTATGAAAGTCTCAAGGAGACAAACTATATCAAAATCCTCAAGGTTCTTGAAGAAGGAATTATCGTAAAATTTGGACAAAAGTCCTTCAACGTCATAACTTATACATTCAAATTTGACAAGCAGCCCGCGTTATCCTATGGGCGACATCTCTCCGCCATTCTGTTACACGGGATGTTCCTATGGACTCGGATGGTACAGGTTGCATCACGAGGCGACCATTTTTATAGTGCCCTCTCTTGCCACTGTATCTTAGTTTCTTTAACTCTGCTTTATAGCTAAATCATTTGACACTCCAAGGTTTATAATTTTTAGGTCTGCACGGGACTTCAGGACGCTAACCTTGTCCTCAAACTGGAGGAAACGGACAATAATTGGTCTTGATTTGTTATTGACTGGTCTGCCTAGATGATGCACCCGCTGGATATCCTCGTTACACCACTTCTTACATTTCACACTTTTGTTAAAAATGTCAGTTACTTTCTTCTTCATGTTCTTGTGATTTTCGTTTTTGTCCTCTGGGAGCCCATGTAGAATAATATTTTCTCCCCTGCTGTACCATTCCTGTTGTTCCAATGTGTCTTCTATGTGGTCTATACGACCCTGAAGCGCAGATGGCGTCACTGTTTGCTTTATATATCCAGATGGATCACTTGTTGTCTATGTTCCAATTCCTCCACCTGGTCTTTTAGTTGAGAGACGCTGTCTCTCAATTCTGAAATTGACATTTCCACTAAGTTTAGGGTTGCTACGGCCTATGACACTTCTGATGTGAGGTCATCGAACTTTTTATTTATTACGTCATGTAGAGACATGATCTGTTCCTCGACGGAGGGTCCTGGATTGGTCTTGATGTCATTAGCTAATACTGACTTATTTTTGGTCTGCTTTGATCACTTTGACAGAGAAAGCTATAGACTATTCGGTGAGCCGAGGGCTCATTGCCAACAGGTGTCAGCCATGTTGTCCATTAGCTAATAACAGAGTGTTAATGTGGGGCCGGATCACACAGTTCATGACATTGAAACCTATGTTTAAAGTCCAAAAGGTCAAAGAAAAAAACAAACTGGCAACAACTGGGGTTTGACCAAAAGTCATGTATACACTCACTGAACCTTCATTACATCGTCCTGTGCTGTGCCCACCGAACAGGTCGATCGATTGATCGATCGAGAGGGAGAGGGGGGGGGGAGGGAGAGAGAGAGAGAGAGAGAGAGAGAGAGAGAGAGAGAGAGAGAGAGAGAGAGAGAGAGAGAGAGAGAGAGAGAGAGAGAGAGAGAGAGAGAGAGAGAGAGAGAGAGAGAGAGAGAGAGAGAGAGAGAGATGTTCAAATTTCACATCACGTGTAACAAATTCTTACGAAAGGGTAATGGTTTGCTACCAAAACACTTCAGAGATCAGACAAAGGCTTAACTGAGTTGAGCTTATCATTTGAAGAGAAGCTCAAGCAAAAAGATCACTGGTTTACTCATTCCATAAATGCCAATTAATTTTTTTAGGCTTATCAATCAGAAAATTTAACAGGATCATCTTATTTCAACTAGAATGAGGAGTCACGAGAGAACATGATATACAGATAGAAAAGTAGTAAAATACTGGATGAATTAATGAACATTGACAATGACAGATTCAGAAGGAAGGAAAGAAATTATTATCAATCTCCTCTATGATGATCATAAATATATGACAAATTGTAACTTTATGACGGTATATTTGAAATTATTCTGGTAAATAACCTTAATAACTAAATTAATTAGGACAAGAAGGAGGCACTCATTATTATGCTTGGATAAAAAAATACACTACTTAGCACATAGATGTGTCAATTACTTTCCTAACCTGCTCATTCTAAGGCACTGTGTATAAGTAAACCTTACCTTCCTGCCCTTCTCACACTGAGACAATACACTACCTAGCATTTGAAAGTAACCAGAGACAAGCAATAATAATTATCACCTTTTCAATCTATCTGAATTGTTTTTAGATAGCAGAAGTAATCAGTACCTTCAAGCCTGCTGCCCCAGTCCGTTGACTGATAAACTCTGGGCCAAGTCTTTGTCTGAGTGATCGTTGCAATGCCACTTCTTCCTCCAAGGTGTATTCTTGCTAAGGACAATAGGCAGAGAAAAGTAAACTTGATGATAGATGAAGGCGTCTTTTCCACAACATAAAAGCCTCCATAAAGCTGAGAGTGGTTTAAAATTTTAAACTAGCAATAATTCAGGCTTTAAAATGGTTAATACCCAACTTATCAAAATTGAATGAGTGGGATACTTTGGAAGCAACTTGAAGGTGGTTGATAGATTGGAAGGAGCCTTTGCTTTTTTAATTTAATGAACTTTTCATTGTAAAAATTGTATTATTTCAGTTAGTAAATAAAAATCTCTCGCTTTAATTTGAAGTTGTTTGAAAAATGATGGAATGGGCATTTTACAAGCCTGTCTACAATAAAGCCTCAGATTTACACACCTTTAAAGCTTGGTATTAACCATCTAAAATTACTAAAGCTGTGGTTACAACAGGCATAAATGTAGGTTTAAAAACATGAAGCATACATGTGTCTGTCGCACATTTTAGACTGGTATCCAAATTTTTTTCTGATAGCCTATCTAATAGCATTTTAACTTACACACACAAGCCAGCATGTAAACACATACATACATGTATATATGATATGCATCTTCTAAATTTGTAACTGAGGATTATTCTTTTCAAGTGGAAAAGTTGCTGATCATACGTGACCTTGGAACTAATATCCTTGTATGTCCATGTCAGAGTCAAAAAAGAAATTGTTATATTAATCCTGTGCACCTACAGCACCTGAATGCACCCTGACAAAACTGCCTTTGCCATGCCTATAGTGCCCAGTTGTGCCCTATCTCACCCACAGATAGCATGATGTGAGTACTGTTTTAAGAGCGCTCTGTAGCGATGATTTTGTTTCATTTCTTGACGTGAAAGTTTTTCAATTGAAAGCGGGAAAGTTGCATCCTTCTTTCATGAAGATCAGCTTATTCTTTGCAAAACAGCGCAAGATTGAGATTGAAGAAAATTTCAGCCAAAATTCTGCATTGTTGCTAAAGTTTGGTTCACACCACAAGCTGTTTTTGATCATGAGTGGATTTCTAAACTTGTTTCGTGATGCAAATCAGTCGCTTTTATGGGATTTTTACGATCAAGAGAGAGGTTTAGGTTTAGATTTATGTCTAGGTACTATTTGGGATGATCACCAGGCTCTTTTTTCTTATAGATCTGGCGAGGATTTAGGGTTAGATTTTGATCTAGTAGCAGTTGATGGGTACGAGTCTGTGTGGATCATGATGTTTTTCATGATGAGGAAGGTGAGGTTCTGGACTTAGATGTAAAGCAGGATGCTCCTGTTCAGGTTGATGAAGATATAGATCTAAATGGAAGGCAGGATGATCCTTTCTCTTAGATGGAACTGGGACGGGTGGGCAGAACTATCTAGGTGCAGTTGGGTTAATATTACTAGGTAATAAGCAAATTGAAGTGCAATTTGCAAATTTGTAAACCATGTTGCATAACTGAGTTAGTCCAGCCACTAGAGTTTTTACTCTGTGAACAATGAACAGCACCTAAGCAGACAGTTATCATCTGAAATTGAAAAAATTTTAAAGAGCTTGCTGAAAACATTATCAGCATTATCAGATGAAGCTAACAATATAGATGTCAAACATTTAAAAATATTAAAAACCCTTATGGATTAGAAGAGAAATTTTACATCAAAACCTTCAAGAGTTATTGATATAAGTCCTTCAAAACCTTTTTTTATATGCGAGAAAACTTACTTGACCAAAAGAAGCACTTTCAGCCATTCCACTCTCAATTGACTAGTATCAAGGTGTTGGAAGAACTTCTTACTCAGTTTCTCTTAAAGTAGTCAATCAACATTCCTTTGCTCAGACCAATCTTACTATATTCTGAAATATTAAGGTAAAGTCAGTCTGATTGACTAAACTTAACTCTCAAAATACTTTTTAAATAAGAGATCATACAATTAAATTGACTAAATTTCTTCATGCGGCCTTTTTTTTAATTACACGAAAAAAGGCCCTAATATACCTCATGACAGTAAAATCAGGGGAACCTCTATTAAGAAATGAAAAAAACGCGGCACATAGAAAACAATGTCTCTACTTCCACATCTCAGGCATCAAAATTTAAACATTCTTCAGCTTTTCCAACTCTGAAACTGATAGGAAAGAATTTAGCAGGGGTACAGAGGAAAAAAAGTAGTGACCATGAAAATGATGTAAAATTAGCTTATAAAATTATAGTGGCAGCAATTAACTGTTATTATAACTGGAGATTAGCCGATGCAAGGCTGAAATAAAAATAACACGGTCACTTTGATATCATGCATCACACATGACTCAAACCAGCTCTCACCTGCTCAAGACAAAATACAGATCTGTCAGGAAACTATGAGACAAAGTATCAAAATTTTGATGACGCTTACACCCCCTTTAATCATATTCATTGAAACAAGGCCTAGATGAAACACTGTATACAGCATTTTCCGCTAATATAATTTTCAAGACAACTTAAAATCTCAAAAAGAAAAACTCTATTAGTTATTAATAAATTGGACTACACAATGAAATAAAATTACAAGATTCGGCTTGAGACAGTAAAGGGGATAAGAATAAGAAACTTAGATGTCTCTAGTTTTTCCCCTCAGGGATGCAAATTTATTTTAATCTTTGCATACTTCTAATTAAAGGCTCTGTAATATTACATGAGCTTTTCAGCATTTTAAAGATACACATTACTTGCTACTGTTGCAAACAGATAGTTGAAGAGGTTGATTTGCTTTCAAAAGTACTTAGCAGGATATTCTTTACTAGAATCCTTTCCAACTTCCATATTTTACTTTGCTAGAGATAAGAATGATTTAGATTCTAAATTAAATCTCCAAATATAGCCTACTGGAGTGAATGTGGTGTGGGAAAGGTAGGAGGTAACAATTATAACTAGAGAAGGGGACTGAAATGTGTGGAAAAGGTTATTGTGTATGGAAATAGTCTGACTGGAAAAAGCTAAGGCAAGAAAGGAGTGAAGAAGGCTGCGAATTCAGGAGAACAATGAGATGATTTAAGCTTTTGACAGGCAATGGATTTCTTATTCCCACTAAAATGTTACATGCAGATAACTTTGAATCTCTGGGATCTGAGAAGCAGGGGAGCAAACAAAGGACAGGTCCTCCTTGCCCACCAAAGGGTATGATTATCCACCCAACTCTAGCAGAAAGGCTTTGTAACTTAGAGAAGTGATCACACCTGATCAATGGTCTTCACAGATGCTTGATACCATAGTGATAAATGTGCTTCTGCCTAGGGTGCAGATAGAAAATCACAGGTGAAGATATATGACATGGTCCACCTGAAACCTTGCGAGGAAAAGATTGATTACAATACATTAATAAGGTGATGAGGCATCTAAACTGATACTGGGATTTCTTGAAAACGATAATGGGAAGCACCCAAAACTGATGAGCCATGAGAGCCGGACCCTAAATATATAAGTATATAGATATCAAAAGAGGACTGATGAAGCATATGGCAGTACAGCAAATTTGTAGTAGCTGGATAAACACATGCCAGATTATAAGACAAATGTATGCTTTCCTAAGTAGCTGATGATTTTTCAAAAAAAATCTGTTGACACTCTAAACTTATGCAGCCCAAAAGCAAAAACTAAACAATCCTACTGAGCACTTTGCCTTTAACAGCATATATTTGCACTATGGAGAACACCGAATGTGAGAGATGGGCAAACAATTATGATTATACCGCATTTCAACTGTGTGACAAAGCAGTGTGAAATCGAAAGATCCTAAACAGGAATGTAATAAATGTTCAGGCTCTTTGGAAAATTTAGCTACTGATTCAGTGGGGAAGAAAAAAATATTTAAATATCAAAAGCAGAGTAGCTTGGATGAAGATCTAGGGAGAATGACACAAGTAGAGGATCTTTGCACAGCAACTGAGGTGAAACAGCTGGGTTAGAGATAGAAAATCTGCACAGTGGATGCCCACTTAATACAAAATTCACCACCTGGCAGTATTTCTAGCATTTGAAGATTAAGGTAAGCATCATCTGGATGTTCTTTTAAATGTGGATTTTTGGTACATCATGATAAAACTGAGTGTCCCACTTCACAGACAACCAGTCTTTAAACTAGACAGGACTGGACAAGAGGTCTGACACCTAGTCCTAAATACAACTTCTTGCTCTATAGTCCACAATTTTGAAGACCTTTTGAAATCACAATGACAACAGAAAAAAATGTCATACCAATAGATAAAATCAACATGACAAGTCATGGTCATCTATTCAACATGAGAACTCAAAAAAACTCTTGACCATTTTTTTTTATGCTGAATGAAGTTGATGATGCACCACCACAGGATGTAAAGGCTGTTAGACAGCGGTTGCGTAGTGCAACACTGGATGATGACGTGGAGTCAGTCACTGTGAGTGAGAAATGGAAAAGAGCCTATGAGTACGAATTCACTGAAGACTTTGTGAAAGTTCTCCACACTGAAGACTTGACTTGGAACAATAACTTGAGATGTATGGCAAGTCTAGATTAGGAAGGAGGCCTTCAAATCACACAGTACAAACAAGGGTTTTCAGAAATAAAAAAATAAGGAACATAAATGACTGTCCAGAAAGGGCTCTTATAACATTTGAAGAGGAATTTAATAATGGACCTGTAGTGAATGTGGTATGGGCAACTATAAGTTGGAAGCAGCAACAGTTAAGGAAGGAAAATGACAGTGTGTGGAAATTCAATACTGGAAATGTTATATCTTGAGAACTAACTGGGAGTGGCTGGGGCAAAAGAGAAGATGACAAGGAGGCTGCCATGCCAAGAGAATGTCAGCGAGTTAGTACTGGATCTTCACAGGCAGTGGACATATGTGAAGTATTCTACGATCTTATTTTAAGCAAATGTTTATTTTTACGCCCATTAATTGAAACACAAATAGTTTTGGAATCCATATCTTACATGATTTGTAAAGTTGGAGATGTGAATAAATTGCTTTAGCATGAAAATATGGTTGGTAATGGTATGGTCTTTACATTTGTGTGAATACCTGAAAAAATCATGCACAAAATGTCCTGTATTTTTGATGGGCTGGTCAATTCAAACCTCACAAAACATTCTCTAAAGTCGCACTGCATTTATCGCATGATCAACATGTTTGGAAGTTTAGTCATGACATCGTGATGCTGGGGGAACTTAATGATGTGAATGTTTAGTCATTAGTGCGTCGCTATATAGTATAAGGCATCATTATGCGCTCTCTTTATAAACATTTTATTTGGGTCCTGGCTTAATTTTTTAATAATATGTATTTACAGAGAGGATTGTAACTATCGAAACACAAACCATAGCCATCTAAGAGCATAACTGGTGTGTCGCTCTGTTACCACATATGCATTGCTACTTTAGGTTACAGCTGTTTCCCCTAAGAACATTGTTGATTTAATCCATAGAAAATTATGTTTAAATTAAATCTACAAGACGTAGAGTCTATTTAAATCTAGATTTAGATAAATATATACAATAATAATTATGCAATTTACTTTATTTAGATCTATTTAGATTCTAGATCTGGATATTTGAAGTCAAGATTAGATAAATGTTTTAAATATCTATTTAGATTAGACTTCATCTAGAAATCTTGCATAGATCTATCTGAGAGTTGGATTTCAAGACTAAATGATATCATGTTTGAACTTAATTCTAGGTAAGATTAGATTTCTAGGTATTTACAGGTTCATCCAGTTTGAAAATGTTTGCGTATTGCCGCATAGTGGCGCATACACTCACTAAATTCACCACCAAGATAGAGTATTCTTGATTCTCTCTTAAGAAGAGCTCATTGATATGATAACTTTATCAATATTAACGTACATCTCTTCAATCATTACCGGCAGCAGCAGGAGAGATAGATACCGGTACATACAAAGATAGGTTGGCAGATGGATTAACAAAAAGGTCGAAATATTGATAAAACGATAGATATAGAGATTTATATATAGATCTAGATAAATACATGAATAAGTCAGATGTATAAGTAGGTAGGTATTAAGTAAATATGATCGATGTAGGCAGGTAGATCAATAGATAGATAGATAGATAGATACCGATAGTAAAGAGATGAATTATATAAAAAAGGGTAGATAGCTAGATAGGTAGGTAGGTAGATGGGTAAGTAGTTGGGTCATGATAAGTAGACAGATAAGGGCAATTAATAGATTGGTATAGGAATGTAGGGCCTACAGAGTATGTCTATTGCAACTTGATACTAAGGCCTTATTTAAAAGACAAAATGAATTTTTATTCATCTCTGTTGTTAACGTCTATGGGTCCACCAGAGAGAGAGAGAGAGAGAGAGAGAGAGAGAGAGAGAGAGAGAGAGAGAGAGAGAGAGAGAGAGAGAGAGAGAGAGAGAGAGAGAGAGAGAGAGAGAGAGAGAGAAAAGATAAAACCCCAGAGGAATCAGAGCAATTCTACACAGGTCTTAATAACACACTCGAGTCTGTAGATAATACTTCTAATGGCTGGGAATTTTAATTAAAAATGGAGACACTTGTGTCGGTAGTTTTTCTAAAGAGAAAAGGAACAACAACTGAGAGAGACTGGTAGAGGTATCCGAAGACATACATTTATTTATTACAAACACTGCTTCCAACCACGTGTCCAAAAACATAACAATATGGATGGGACAATGAAGAGACAGATTTACAGGAAAGATTAATAATATGTACAACCAAGTTAACCATATTATTTATCACAGGCGTCACAAACACCTTTTAACAGATGTCAGATCTTACGCTGGCAAACTATTAACAAACAACCACAAACTAGTGAAACTAAATTTAAACTTCAACAACACAGACTATGGCCTTATAAAAAAAAAAAGAGACCAGAACGGCAAAAATCAACATAGGCTTATTATCTGACATTGCGAACCTACCACAATGTCATAAAGAATACAAAAGTCAGCTTAACACACGATTATATAAGTTGGTGGAAGAAAAAACAAACAAAAACAACACAATCGCTGACTCATGGATAACTTTACAAGCGGCTTTTAAAGAATCAGGCATAACAAGTGCAGGAACAACAACACGCAAAAGACCGTGTACCAGACCATGTAATATCTGCATTGTCGACAAAACAGATAGACCTTAGACTAAGAATACAAAACACAAAAGCTGAAGAAAAAAAATAAACTGAAAAAAGAAAAAAATCCACTACACTTCACCGCATCAAAAAGATAGTAAACTAAAAAAAAAAAAAGCTCATGGATAACTTTACAAGCGGCTTTTAAAGAATCAGGCATAACAAGTGCAGGAACAACAACACGCAAAAGACCGTGTACCAGACCATGTAATATCTGCATTGTCGACAAAACAGATAGACCTTAGACTAAGAATACAAAACACAAAAGCTGAAGAAAAAAAATAAACTGAAAAAAGAAAAAAATCCACTACACTTCACCGCATCAAAAAGATAGTAAACTAAAAAAAAAAAAAAGAACAAATGACTTTGGGGAAAAGTAAAAAATCAGCAACGCAAAGAATGACCATGTTATGTTTAAAGCCATAAAACTATTAAACCAAAAACGATATGAAAATCATAAAATAGAAGACAACACCGGGAAACTAGCAATCAATACAAACGACGCGTTAACAATAATTGCAGAATATTTCAAATCTAAATTTCGACACGTTTTTTTTTTAAATATTGCACCATTCCAAGACTTACCTAAAGCACTTAACGAACCAATAACAGCGGAAGAAGTAAAAAAAGGGTTGGTCGTCGAAAAAAACAACAACAGGGCATCAGGAGAAGACGGAATATGCGCAGAATTACTAAAGTATGAAGCAAAAACTCTAGACGAACACTTAGAAAAAAAATTTAACGAAACATTTTGAAAATCATTAAGACCCCAACATAAACACAGGAGAACTACTTGCAATCCCAAATCAGGCAAACTCAAAGGGCCACCTAAGAACTTGAGACTAATTACATTCCTAAACACCATTCGAAAGGTCTTATCATAGAATTAGACCGCAGATTGAAATTTATTTACCACCAAGTCAAAGCGGATTTCGTCCGGACCGGAGTAAACCAGATGTGGTATGGGCACATAACAATTTAATGGCTTGCCGCGAAAATCAATGTTGAAAATATCGAAATTAAGATCACAGGCATTGGCACGTCCTCAGCATTTGACACCATCGACAGGACCGCCCTGCTCGAAATCTTACAGACCATCGAAGGCGAAGACGAAGCATAGAATAATTCGTTTCCTCCTAAGCAACACAGTGGTGAATACCAAAGTGGACGAAGCCACAGAACGGAAACCCTTCACCAGCAATATAAAAACACCCCTAAGGCTCAGCCCAGTCCTGTTCATAATCTGTCTAGAACATGCACTCAAACAGGTACGGATGGACATCCCTCCATCCGCAGATATAGAAAAAGAAAATACTACCAAGAGAGGTAACATTATGCTGAGGACGTAGACTTTATATCACTTGAATTCGCCCAAACCCCAGAAGTGCAAAAATCTCTCGACAGTCACAAACTCTACGTACAATTTGAAAAACAGATTTCACCACGTTATCACGGGACCAAAAGAGAATCGAAAAAAGTCAAATCACTCATTGGTGACAAAGAATACGTAGAAAGAACGAAACAACAGCACCGAGCACTATCCACAGCTATATTGACAAAGCTTAAAAACACACACACACACACACACACACACACACATATATATATATATATATATATATATATATAGAGAGAGAGAGAGAGAGAGAGAGAGAGAGAGAGAGAGAGAGAGACAGAGACAGAGAGAGAGACAGAGAGACAGAGAGAGAGAGAGAGAGAGAGAGAAGGTGTTAAAATAAAGAGAGACATAAAGGTAAACGTCTTTAAGGCACTAGTAAACCGATCCTTAGATACAATTGTGGCACATGAACTCTCACACAAACAGAAGAACTAAACTAGATCCATTCAGCCGAAAACAGCTCAAACAAACCCTTAATATCAAAATATATCCAGTAAAGATAACAAATAAATCTTTGTACGAGTACAAAAAATGCAGTGAAAAACCCGTCTCAATAAACATCATTGAAATCCGGTGGCGCCTGATAAGATATGTTCTGAGGCGAGATATAAACATTCTACCAAGAAAGGCTATAGAGGCATATTTTGTCCCTAAAGGCGATAAATTTCGAGGTCCCATAGCAACACTGTCAACAATCATCAAGAAAGACCTCTGTTGCATACCAGCAAGCGAGCTCAAACTCAAAACCAAGATCGATCTCGACCATTTGAGGTCAAGAGCAGAAGACAGACCACAGCTAAAATAGATCATGAAAAATACGATAAATCAGTAGTACCACGATAAGTAGATTAATATATGCATCTATGGGTTTAGTATACATATAGACAGATGCATTCATAGAATAGAGGTAGCAGTTGAACAATAAATAGAATCGAAACAAGTAGATGGATACATAGATGGGGATATACAAAATTAGATAAAAAGATAAATAGATATACATTTAGACAGATGCAATGAAAAGTAGAGATAAAATCGTAGATGGAACAATAGGTAAATACTATGCATAACAGAAGTTTTGGTGGATAGATAAGTATGTAGAGAGGTACCAAACAAATAACGACAGATAGACCGACGAGTAAATAGACTTAAACATAGTTAGACAAATAAGTAGATAGGTAGCGTGGGAAATCTTAGATCCGTAAATAGCTCGTCGGATGCGTGATTCGATGCTCAGGCTGTCATTATTTTGAGCATACAATCCACTCACCTGCATTTTGTTTAGTTCACCTCGTCTATAAAAGGGGTTCCTGACTGTAGGCATTTAATAATGTTAATGATAGGATGAAGGAAAGGGCTTAACAGGCAATGATACCTCATCCTCTTGAAATCAAAGTTGCTTAAGGGAGATAAGACTTGTCTGGAGTTGATCTGCTCTTAAAGATAGATGTTAACGGGTTGCAACAATATAATTGTGTGTAAATAGCCAGAACTGGTTGGTGGATAGATGCACACACACACACACATATATATAATTAAACACACACACACACACACACATATATATATATATATATATAATTAAATGAGTAAAAATCCTTCTAGACACTAAGAGGTTGATAGGCTTCAAAGTCATTGTCGGACCAATATGCCATTAAAGTAATAATCCTATGAATAAACAACAGACTTTGTGTTTCGAAAAGATATCAATAAAGACAAAACAGTTAAACCTTTATTTAGTAGGTTATCAAACAGTTTTTCTTGTGTCATGTATTAGTAAATCCAAGAATTTTAAGAAAAGATTCAGGAGAATTCATTTTTTTTAGCTCTGAATAACCCGATACTATCCTTCTAAATCATAATTATCATCCTCAACATGACAACTGTTATCATGAAAATAGTTTTACACTATCTCTTTCTCAGCGTTCTAATTCTCTGAGAAGTGGGTTAATTTATTACCAGCACCCATAAATGTGATACGGTGATACGGACGGACTTCTAAACCCCTTAGTCACGATTAATAAATTTCAAACTTTACATGGCAGGAATCTGTTTTAAAAAAATAATTAACTGACAACGTTTTTAAAAAAGCACACACACACACACAAAAAAAGAAAAGAAATAAAAAAAAAATTAGCTAATGGTGTCATTCGATAGGACGGACAAATCCTCTAGCCAAACAGCTTAAAAGGTTTGCTAACAAAGCCGACATTTTAAAAGCTTTGCAAACATACAAACTGGCCAACTTGAGAGGACAGAGGACCGTGCTGAAGTTGACATTATTAAGATATTGACAAGACTGCCTTTCTTAATTGTGTAAACTGTTATGAGAATAAGGGGACCCCCCAAAAAAAATTATGTGTTGGAGAACGCGAAAAAAAGAAAAGTAAAAAAAGAGAGGATCCAAATAAAGGCAATGTTGCTGAAGCCAGAAAATGTCATAAAATAGATTGTCGAGGAAATTCGAGGAAAACAAGAAATTTCAAAAATGACATGAAGAGAGACAGAGAGAGGGAGAGGGAGAGGCGAGAGAGAAACAGAGAGAGAGAGAGAGAGAGAGAGAGAGAGAGAGAGAGAGAGAGAGAGAGAGAGAGAGAGAGAGAGAGAGAGAGAGAGAGAGAGAGAGAAAGGGGGGAAAAGATAAAGCATTAAAGGTTTACTGCGTGATACTGGTAGCTTTTTCTCATAAGAGTCTTCCTCTATATTTTGTCTTTGTCTGTTTGTCTCTTTTTCTTACTCTCTGTTCCAGCCACGACTTTACTCTCTTTAGCTCTCATTGTCTCTATGGTTCCCGTTCTCTCTCTTTATCTTTCATTTTCTCTCTGTCTACGTCTCTGTACGCCGACTAGTTTATCTATTGCTTTCTCTCTCTCTCTCTCTCTCTCTCTCTCTCTCTCTCTCTCTCTCTCCCCTTCTATCTCTCCCTCTCTCTTTCTAGAGGAAGGGTGAGTGAAGGAGAAAATGAAAAATGCATCTGGACCACTCTTCATCACGATGACATTTAAGTAATATTTTAGGCTACAAGTGAAAAAAACCTGTCGAACAACAAAATAATGTTTGTAGAGCGCTTTAGAAATTAGCCAATATTATAGAATCATGACATTGGTTCTCTGGACTATTATACGAGATGAGGGAAGCGATGACGTTTGTATGTTTAAAACAAAAATCAACAAAACGACGCCGTTCGACGCTGTTGTGCCGGTTTGCAAGTTCCACGTTAAAATAATTAATGAAGTCAAAACAAGTTTGCTTTATAAATCGCTGTTTGTTAACTCGCTTTGTCAGTTGGGTCTGTGCCAGCTGTTTAAAAGGTAGCATAAATGAAGAATGATAGCTTTATTTTGAACCATATTCGATTCTGGTCATACGATTTTCGCGTAATACAACTTAGGCGATAGAAGCTTCTTTTTAAAACAGAATTTAATGCTGTGAGGCAAAATGCTGTTGTGATAAAAATCACAAATAGTAGACAGAGTTCAATGAGATACGATAAGACATTTCGTCCATTCTAGTATAGAAATGTAGGTGATCAAATTAATCTGAGGGAAACTAAAAGAGCCTTTTAAAATTGCCAAGGAAGTATTTTCTGAAAGGAGTAAACGTGATTTTTCGCAAAATTCAAAGTCGACAGCTGTATTGGCTTGTTGCAAATTTGGTCCTGTGAAATTAATTAGATTCCTCAACATAATTAGGTAACATTAAATGAGTAAAGAACTATGAGAGCATAGCTCCATGAACAAATAGTATAATCACCAGCAAAGTTTGGTTGTGTATCCTAATATTCAAGTCAAATTCGGCTGCGTATTGCATAAAAGACAACAGGTTAAGGATGCCGCGTTTGATGTATTTTACAAATTTAATCTTGACTGAAACATTCTTTCTCACAGTCGTAACGGCGGTACTGACAGGTGGAGCTTCTTCTGGAAGAACGCACAATCAAAAAGACGACAATAGAGGCGATAGATTCTCCAAAAATTCCACGAATGAAGTTGATGATTTATTCCCTGATATGTTCTTGTACAAAGCTTTTGAAATCTTCACAGCAGCAGCAGATACTAAGAGTGACTTAATGACCAATAAAGATCTTTTTGAGACACTACCTATGCCTAATACAGCTCGGATTGAGAACCAGCTTGATAGTTTTAGCTTCGTTGTAACAGCGCTTAAAAACTGTGGGATGAATAAAGTCTCCATTTTTAGTGCTGACACTTGCTCTGTGGTCTCAGATGTGGATGACGTGAGCAAAATTTCAAGGCACTCGGATACACAGTGTTTGCCGCGAGTTGCTGTCCGAAATCTTCTCCAGACTTTCGAAACCTTTTCTATTCCCGTCCAGTATTTTCAAATCCAGCTGACAGCAGAAGGAATATTTAAGGAAAGAGAGCATCTTCGGGAAATCTTGTGGACATCTTATTACGTTCATCAGGTGCGCTACTTTGTATGTGTCTCAGAGAAACCGTGGGAGATCATGACCGTTGCAGAGGAAATCTTTCAGAGAGAGCATCGCGGATATGGTGCACTCATGCCTCACTCTATCCGCTTCGTCCTTGTAGGCCTCAGCAAGCAGAAGCCCACAGCGCCGCTCTCTATGGCTGACTTGGAATGGATATCAGAAATGAGTGAGTTATCCACTCCACTTTTAACTCGACCTGTACCTGTTCGGTCTCCCATGATAAGCGACATGGAAGCGCACCTGAAAACTTCAAAATTTGATAACGTGTTGCTGCTTCCTTACACTCAGAACACGAGTTGTGATCCCTGTTTTAAATTGGAGAACCCGTTTTCCCTTATGTGGAGAGAGAACAGGACTAGAGAATTCGAGATCGTGGCAAATTGGAGAGATGTTAATAAATGTAATAGATACACAAAGACTCAAGCAAAGGAGAATTCTAGAAAGAAATGCGCAATGTTTCCAAACGTCAGTTATAACTTGAATGGTCGCCATTTAATCGTGCTAGCTAAAGTATGGCCCCCTTACCTGACTGCCGTGAAGGCTAACGATGACAACTGTTCTAGATATGGAGGTTTTCTTGCCGACGTGATTGAAGGTTTATCTCAGGTCATGAACTTTAGCTACACTCTGACTCCTGATCCACACTCTAGTCTCAATTTTTCTTTGCGGGAGTTGGAGGTGAAGCTCGGTACTAAGCTCGAGGCGGACTTTATGGCCAGGCTGTACTATGTCACATCGTTCATGGTGTACAACCAATCCGTCACTCACCCAATAGTCATGGCTAATATGAGCGGCGCTTATTTTCTGCGCCCATCTAACGCGCTGTGGAGCACATTTAACATTCTAGAAAGTAATGTCTTCGCATGTTTAGGATTCAAGTTAGCTTTGTTTATCTTTTTCTATTGTTCATTGAGTCTTTTACAAAGTCAATTACCAACGACTCCTGGGGCAAACGAAGAGAAACTAGATTCCTCTCATCCTGTCAGATGTGAATTGAATTCAAAACAGCCTAGACATAAAAATTCCGTTACAACCAGGAGCTCAAATAATTGTGTAAGTTTCAGCAATTATCATCATGGATCGAACATGGAATCTATGCAAACTGCGCAACAACAGCCACAGCCAGATGGCGCAAACAAGTCCTTCATGTGCGGTAAATTAAACTGGGATGTTGATACACCTCGGACCACCCGACTTCTGAACGTTAACTTGCCTTTTCAAGGAACCGAAGGCACAAACGTTTTAAGATCAAATCCTTCAAGCAAACTAAAACACTTCAGAGATTATATCATATCCCAAAGGCGACGTTACCACCTCGCTCAACAGCATAAAATCTGGCCTAAAATAGGACACCTTTCAGTCGACTTTCCTGGAAATCCAAATCCATCAAAATCATTGTTTCATGTGGAAAGCAGCTTTGACGGTATGAATCAGCCCGAGAAACAAGCAACATCCGTGGCAAACAAGCTCTGCTCGCCTGAAGGCAAGCGAAACAAAAATGTGAGTAATGCACCTAAAAACAGCTTCAGACAAAAACTGTTTGGCCTCGGTTTATATCGGCTTAAGATAGAGCACTTGTGTATAACAATGAACTCTGCTCTCTGTGCTATTGTGGATTTTTCGGGAACTCTGTTCGGTCAGGGTAATATCCCAGCGCAAAGGTTCTTCTCTGGTCGAGTGCTCATTTTCTTCTGGGGTCTGACGATAGTGATATTGATCGGGACACTGAGAGGCAACCTGGCCTCAATGCTGGTCAGCACTTCAACAACCAAACCTTTCCAACGGTTCGCTGATGTGCAGGCTCGCCATGACTACCGCTGGGGTCACTACAACTCAAGCTTTTTGCCCATCCTGGAGGAGGCGAAAGAGCCACCGCTCGGACCACTCTATGCCGGCATGAAAAGGTTTCTTGAGGAAGACCCCGAGATTCTTACACAAACCCAAGAACAGTTAATAGCCAAGGCAGCGAAAGAAAAGTTCGTGGCCATCATCGATTCCTTTTTTCTAGATATGATTATTCGAGAAAAAGGATACAGCCTTGTTCAAGTCATCCCAGAGATATTGGGCACTACTGGGCTTGGTTTAAACCTTCCACCACATTCTGAGTTGACAGATCTTATGTCTGAGAATATCATAACAATGGTTGACAAAGGCCTCATTGACTTCTATCTCAAAAAGACCTATCAACAGTTATGTAATAATGCTACTCCCATAAATATGTCTCCTAAACCAGACACGGCCATGAAAAAGACGCTTCAGTTGTGTCGTCTGTGCGCACCGTTTCTTTCCACCGCGGCCATTGTTCTCCTGTTTGAAATAACCGTATTGCGATACTGGCGTAGAGATATTAGGTGACTTGAACTTGCTGAGATAGCATAGCATCGAAGCAGATAACGCTCTCTGACAGGAAGCACTTCCGATGGTTACGAAGTTTATAAAAAAGAGGATGAATTGACTTAGTAGAGAGCGGTTTTTTTTTCAAGAACTGTATTTTGGCTGGTCACTTCGTTGTATTTTAGCACAAAGGAAAACAAAAGCGCGGCTTATCAACTTATCAAATTGTCACTTAATGATGACCAATAAAACTAATACAAAATTCGTAAGTTTCGAAAGTTCCTAATAGTTCCATTGAGTGGTGAGTCTTTATTCTGTTGCAAAATATATTTCTTCAGGTCAATTACTTGGGTAAAAATTAAGAATCGACAAAAATGAACACTCACAACAAAAGTTGAAAAGATAAGTATAATTTTAGAATTGAAAGGGATTTCAACATTTTCACTGATAGTAGTCGAAAATGCACACCTATTTCACAAGGTCTACGTAGATGGCGATGCAATAAATAAATAAATAATAATAATCATTAAAGTAAAAAAAGACGGCAAATTTTATGTGCGCAGTTAATCAATTTAAAGCGCAGCTGCCTACTATGATGAGATCAAAGGTCGAGGTCGATCGGCATCTTACAATACTTTAGAGACAGTGAGCTTTTGACTAAACACAAAATCGGGTGTGATTTTATACAGGACTAACTCTATAGCAGGGCTGCAATGATGGTTGCCTAAACAAAGCTACTTCCCATGGTTTACATTAATAGAATCATCACCATCTGAACGTCTCATTATTGCTTTGCCACGATCGGCATGGAGACGTTGAGTTCATTGCACATTGTCGAAATAACTGGAAAAATGAACAGATAAGCAAATAAAGAAATAAAAAATAAGTAAGTAACAATAATAATTTTAATAAAAAAATGAACTATTTTGATAATAATAATAATAATAATAATAATAATAATAATAATAATAATAATAATAATAATAATAATAATAATAATAATAATAATAACAAAACCAGTGCTTTGTAAGACAGAACACAATTTTATGCGGGCCCTGACGTTTGAACGTAGACAATAAAGGCTTTTTAGGATTGGTTTTATACACTCGCGAACCTTAGCGCATTAAACTTTTCTGGCTGCCTAGTTTTGGATTTTTGATTATAGCAATGAAACGTGGCGGGCTAATCAGGAGAGAGATACATTATCATATATATATATATATATATATATATATATATATATATATATATATATATATATATATATATATTACCATTTGAGCAGTCTCTTTACTTATGTAACTCCAAATTTTTCCTATTTTTCTTAAACGAATAAAGAGATGTTTTCATATACTACCAAATTTGGTTTGATATAGCTGATTTTCTAATACAAAATAAAAAAAAAGGAAACCAGATTATTGACAGAATGTTATAGTTCAATATCATCGTTTCCTTTGAAAAACTTTAGCGGATTGGACGAAAGTCGAAATCGTTTAGGGACTTGTTAGGGCCAAACGCTATTCTCCTGTTCACTATTCAACCAAAGCTTATTTGATTTCTTTCATTTCTTTGATACAGTTTGAGGCAATGCTGTTAGTAGATTCTGTCTCTTCGTTGCTATCTATAGACATGTCATGTAGAGCTACGTAACATCAGCGTAGAGGAAGAACTTCATTCCGTGACTGACTGCAATGTCAGCAAGCGGATCTGTAAACAGGTGAAACAAGTATTCTCAAGTGAGAGCTTTTTGCTCCACAGAATTTCAAGGTCGAAGGTGTTCCAGTATCGACTTCTCTATTGATTCTGATAGTGCCCTAACAATCGGTAGAAGCCAGTTCAGCGCAGTACTCTCTACACAAAAACGCGATCTTAAACTTGTAAGAAGAATAACATAGTCAAAAGTATCAAACGCAACACCCGCACCTTGCTCTACCTATAAGCAAAGCAGATTACCTGTTGTCCACCATGTGTACAATGTCATTCTGGACACGAAATGGTAATATGATGTTGTCTGCGGGCCGACTGAGAAATGTTCCCATGCTCTTTATTTCTAAGTTTTAAAGCATTATTTTACTATTAACCTAGAGAGCTATGGCATATTGGAAATAATAATGTTTAGTTTATCACGCTTTCCTTATCGATTTATCAAGAAAAAAGCTTTTTAATCAAAGGGCAGACATAGGCCTGTTCAATTGGAGGTAGAAAAACAGTACACAAAATTGATATATATTCAGTATGTCTGTTATACATTAAGGCAGGTGATCATTATTTAATGCATAATTTCATGATCCATGCAGCCAGAACTTTTATTTGGCACATTCTGCAATAGTTTCTACATTTTTTTTTTATTTGTTACCAGAGGGAAATTAGAGAGGGTAGGAGATTGGTGGGTCTTGTCGGTCAAAATCCTCGAATAATGGCAATTTGTTATCATATGAAAGTTTTCAGATTTATGTTATCAATATGCTCGGTTGGAGGGATCTTTCCACAATAAAGATAAACTCCTGAAATTCGGACATTATAAACGTATATTTACTCGAGGGGAGGGGAGGGCTAAATGCATAAAATGATAAAATGCGGTGCAAAGTGATGAGATTTTTAAAGTTTTTTTTTTTTTGCTAAAAATATACTATATTTATATAGACCATAGGTGACAATAAGAGTTCTGAAAAAGACAAATATATACGTAAACATCTATAAAGAAAAAAATTAATTTGTATTTTTGATCTATCGATATTAGTTGTCTATTGATATAGCATTGTTTGAATTTCCTACCTAAAATTAATAACTATATTATTAACATGATTATTATTAAAATTATTATTATTATTATTATTATTATTATTATTATTATTATTATTATTATTATTATTATTATTATTATTATTATTATTATTATTATTGTAATTGTTGTTGTTGTTGTTATTATTATTATTACTATACATTGCTATTATTTTTTTCGTATTAGATGTTATTTACACCCGGATAACCCGTTTGAGCAACCTACAAAATAAAATTGAGATAAACGCTTTTGAACTGTATAACTTCTCTTAATGCTTTTACTGGTGTTTCACTTGTTGCTGGGTTGGTTTATAGGAATAATTTTTTCATACAATGGAGAAGAAGGAAACCATTGACTTAATTTATTTCTTAAGCGGAATAGTTGTAAGCTTAGAGAAACTATCCCTTATTTAAAAACATCAGAAAAAAAAGTTTTATACAAACCACTACAAAATAAAAGACAAATACATTTTAACGGCTTACTTGTAACCCAACGTTATTATTTCTTTCAAAAGAGATTAAGTATGTTCAATGACATTCTCTAAGCTGTTATTAATGGGTGGTTTAATTGATGGTTCGATATTGAATTTTTCTTGGCTATTAATTTTTTATTATAAAATTTTTAATCTTTCAATAACTTCTTATGTCTTTTGATAGCTTGTTATAAAGAGCTAACACTTTTCGTTTCTCGTTTTACTTGCCACGGTAAGAGAGGTAAGAAAAAAAATCTCAGGCATGAAAACATATATATATATATAAAGTTTGAAGATAAGGTGGAATAATTGATGAGAGTGCTCAACTGTGGGAGCAAAACATAAATATAGAAGATCTTACCTTAAATTTCCAATTTAATTTTCAATCTGGAAATTTAAGGTAAGATCTTCTATATTTATAATATATATATATATATATGTTTATATACACGTTTTCGGTGCACGCAGTGACAGAAAATCTCCTTTTTTGTTTAGGGAGAGAGCTTTTATTAAAATTTGATATTTTTCTTCCAAACAAAGTTTGCACACGCTTTTTTCAGGTGTATGAGGTTTGACTTTTGTAATGATTTCCCATTTGATGGTGTGCTCGATATAATATATATATATATATATATATATATATATATAAACATATTATATTTATCAACGTTTTCTAATTGAATTAAATATAAGTAAATACTTGGTGGTGTTCTCCAGTCTTTTAGTTTGACGGAAGCATGGTAAAAATGCACTAGCAAAATGATCTAACACTTCAAGTTTAAAACACACGATACATTTTAACATGGTGTAGTGTTTCTCACAATGTAATCACTCTATATCATTCATCCTGCAACGAACTGCTTCTTATTATTTTAGTTTTTCTTTTAAATGACTTAAAGTATTCATCCATTCCAAGATTTTCCAAAAATGGATGGTCGGAACAAATTTGAACTTACATTTAAAATTTTAGTAATATTTTTCCTCCATGCTGAAAATCATAGAATTGTCTGCACCTGCTCCTGTTTTTGTCACTTTCGCATGACAGTTTAAAGACAAAATTAGCTTCGAATTCTAAATCTTTATCTAGCAAAATTAGGAATAACTTTACAGATGAAATCTGAATAAGAAATAACAAAATAATTATCTGAATATCTATAGCAGTTTAAAAACATGATACTTTTACTACTGAGCAGAGTGTTTCTAATAATAATAATAATAATAATAATAATAATAATAATAATAATAATAATAATAATAATAATAATAATAATAATAATAATAAAGTGCATTTATATAGCGCATATCCAAATGATTAAAATGCTCTATGCGCTTTACAAGAAAAAGAATAAGATAGAAGCAGGCTAGACGGCCTGAACATACATACATACATACATAATATACAGAATGACGTACATAGCATAAAGAATAACATACATATTATATAAAAAATAACATGCATAACATACATGTGCTTAAGAATATGATACAAGTAAAACATCATCTACTGCCGGGAATACGTTGTGGTGAATAAATAGTGTTTAAGCTGCCTTTCTATACCATGATCTAAGACGGTAAGTTTCAAACATCCTTGATATTTATTGATTTATTCATTGAGGTATTTTAACGGCAAAAACCTTTAATCTTCAACAATATTAGTTAATGATTGCCGTTTTATTTTCGTTTTTTTTTAATTTCTTTTTTTCATATGCGCTGATAATTCCGTGAATAATATTATACTACTTGGGTAAATGAGTTATGTGATCCTGAAACTTTATAATAAGAGTTCAAATTAGTGCTCCTTTAAAAATCGTTGAAAACAAAGAACAAAATGTAAATTGCACCAATTTCTTAGATTGAGATGAAGAGGGCAATAAATATGATTTAGGTATCTTATCTGTCTCACAACAAGGCTCAATTTTATGAGAGTATCACACAAGTTGTTACTAAAATAGATTTCTAACTGCAAAACATATTGTGTATTATTTTTTAAAAAGCCATGGGTCAATTATTATGTTTTATTGTATTATTAATTGAAACGATAATTATAGCTTAATGGATCAAACCAGCCTTAGCGTGAGTTCACGTCGCCGCCAATTTAAGAAGGCCAAGGAAATTAGAACATTATGCCCGAACTTCACACAGCTACGGAGGGAATAAGGTTGATTATATGTAATTATCGAACGGCACAATCATTTATGAAATCCCACATGCTCAATTATGGTTGATATAAGTTGAGTTTATAAATAAAAGTGTTATTGATTTTCTAAAATGAAAAGAGTGTATAGATGTTGGACAGCTTTGAGAATTTGACGGCTTTTTTTTTTTATAAAGTGTATGTAAATACCTGTGTTACATTTGTTAATGTTGTATATTTGTGTCTGATGAAGGCAATATTATTGTTTATATCGTTCAAATGTTGAGTATCACCATTTCAATGTCGGTGCCAGGCGTTTGAAGATTTTCGCTTCTATTTTGCAGCCCCAGCGGTTCGTAGAGGTTACCAGAAATGGTAGACACAGTGACAGCAAAGTTCCTTTTTTTTTTTTTTTAGCAAAGAATGTAGAGAGAAAAGGTCTTCTATTGTCTCAGCAGGTTGGTCGACTGTTGGCAGTGGACTAAGTCCTCTATGGTATTGACTGAATTTTAAGTGGTGTTTTCTGAAAGTCAGGCATTAGTCACGTCTACTCAGTTTATTAATGAAGATAAAGAACCGAAAACTTCCCTGCACTGTATTGTTTTGTAACACTCGTTATGCCGCACTTATTATGCAGTCATTAAAAATGAGTCGGATTTAGGAGTTTTCGGGATCAAAAGGTAAGGGATTAATATTGTTCATAAAAAAATGCTTCGAATATAGTGGCAAATGACATGAAAATATCTTCACTCTGTCAAGAACTAATTCTTAAAAATTTTTTCTATTAAAGTTCTAGGAATATAGCGCTCTACAATAATGTCACGACGCCTTCTTGTTCCCAATAATATTTTATGGTCTACAAATCTTTTTATCTGTCTATAGTTATGTTTCTGTCTTTTGTCTTATCTATAAATCCATCTATATTTCAATCTGCCAATCTCTTCATGAGTTTACGGAACTATGTACTAAAACCATTTACCTTTCTGCCTATTTATCCACCTATCAGTGCGGTGGCTGTGGGGTTATAGCATCCGTCTTGATAGCGCAACATAATTCTTCGCAGTTCGAGTCCCGCCGCATCGGAAGATTAGTTTGAGGCCGCATCTTTTCAATTACGCTCTGCCAAACAAGGGCTTCAATTTTTTTCAACAAGCAAACATCGTATTCTGCGCGAGTGAAATTAAAAAAAAAAGTATCTTTTTAACTATATACATCTACTAGCCTATCCATACTTTTCAAAGTCTACACACCAATTTATCGATCTATATACCTATCTACCTTTGTATCAGTCTATCAATCTACCTATATCTATCTATCTACCTATCCATCTATTTATATATTTATCTGTCAATATTTCGACCAATATATATATATATATATATATATATATATATATATATATATATATAAATATATATTTGAATGACTGTATGAATAATATACAATTATTAAACATTCTATTTCTATCTGATTCCTATCATACCGACCAACCTATTTATTCACCAAGATATCTGTTATAATTGCGTTTGACATTATTATAGTTTAACGGTAAATAATGCCTGGCAAATTGTTGCACCACTTCAGACTAAGATAAAGAATAAAAGTAGGCCTAATCCTGTGAAACAATGGTTTGTTACTTGTGTTGAGTTATATCTTTACAATATCATATATGTACACATGGTGGGTGAAGTGAAAGGTACTAAACAACTGGAATTAAGACCATACTCTTAATAAATTGTCTTTAAACTTTTCATACGTAAATCTAATCCGTGCGGCATGCGCGTTGTGGAATTGGTTAATGATCCTGACTGGGTAAACATGAGATCGGGAGCACATCGATTTGTAGTCAATCTTCAAGCAGTGGCTTAGAGGAGTGTAGCGGTCTGGCCTAAATCCTTCTTGAACAACGAATTGTGTGTCATATCAGTATTCGTTTAGGCCACATTCTGTATTGCCTATGCCACACTACCCAGACCAATAGTGAAATATGAAAAAGAAATTCCAAACGAGATAGCTTACGCAGACGACGTGGATTTTATCGGACAGGACTACGTTAACATCAACGAAATCCAAGAAACGCTGCATAAGTACCAACTTAAAGGAAAAACAGACAAAACAGAATTCACAGCTCTTTACAAAAACGAGGAAGACTGGAAAAACGCAAAGAAAGTGGGCTCACTCATTGGTGATCTCGAGGATGTAGAAAGGAGAAAACAGCTCTCCACCGCAGCCCTCAACAAGCTTTACCACGTGTGGATGAAAGGAAATAAACTCAAAACCACAACCAAAATACAACTTTATAAGTCCCTTGTGAAATCCATACTACTATACAACTGTAGCACATGGGCACTGACTCTCACCGAAGAAGAGAAAATAAACGCTTTCCACCGAAAACAACTGAAAAAGGTCCTAAACATTAAATTTCCAGTAAAAATCACAAATAAGTCACTGTATAAAAAATGCCAGGAAAAGCCCCTCTCGCTGCAAATTCTAAAAGCCCTGTGGAACCTCTTTGGGCATATTCTTCGTAGAGACAGCGACATCCCTGCCAACAGAGCAACAAGAGCCTACTTCATCCAATATGGCCACAAACTAAGAGGACGGCCGACAACAACTCTCCCAATCGTACTGAACAGAGATCTAGGACTAATTGACCATTTTAGACTCCATTCAACCGATGATCTGGTCAAAATCACTGAGCTCGCAAAGGACAGGAAACAGTGGAGAGAACTCTCTGCGAGGATAGAGAAAGCTGCCGAAGCGTCACAGACGGTGAACTGGGATGCGACACGGCAATAAGTCAGTAAGTCAAGTATGCCTTAAATTTGGACCCGCCTTAAGGGAGAACACTCTTGAAGTATGAGCTACTGTGGTGGAAACCAGGATCTCAAGACTAACGGCCGGGAATCCAATAACACCCCTCCCTACTTGAATTGGCAAAATCCCACGAAACAAAGAATCTCCAATGAGTGGAAAGACTTTATGTCAAGCTATTTAACTATCAATAAAATCCATGATTCAGAGCAATGGAACTATATGTATACTACTTAGTTCTGGCCCCAAAGGCATATATCTTTCACTTGGCTTAACGTGACCGCAGATGAAAAAGCAATCCCTCAAAATGTCTGAACAGTCTTCAAGGTCCAACATGATTGAAAAACCCAACAAATGTTTACAGAAAATTGAACTCCACAGCTTTATCCAAAAAGATGATGAGGGGATTGAAGAGTTTGTATTTCGCTTGAAAACTAAGGCAGACAAATGTAGCTTTAACCCGAATATAATTAACGGAACAAATCATTAAAGGGTGTAAATATCAAGAAGAAAAGAAAAAAACTGTTTTTCCAAATTGACCTGACCCTCACGCAGCCATAGAAAATGTGAAAGAGTATAAAGCGACTGTCAAGAGTCCTAGTAACTAATAAGTGCAAGAGTGCTGCAAATGACCCTACAAAAATATACGCAAACTAAATGAACTCTGTCAAATAAGACAGAAAGGAGTAAAGAAATGCACAAAATATAGCTCCTCTCATCAGCAGGTCGTGAACTTTCCTTCTTTTTTTTGTTGCCAAAATTTTCTTGCATTTGATGCAATATGCCAGAAGTGCAAACAAAATCCAATCATTGGGCAAAATGTATAGGGGAGCAAGCACAGGCACTCAATATATTCGAAGACCTTCAGCTATACAAAAGGAATACCAGCAAAAATTTGGCAACAAAAAAAAAAGAAGGAAAGTTCACCACTTGCTAGAATTTTTTTTTCAGATGAAGAAATATTCAACATGTCCTAGCTGTAGTATTTGCATTGTAGAGGTTCCTTATGTATAACTATGGAAGACTTGTTCTCAACCAGAGTGACAGCAATTCTTTGAAAAATATCCAGCACAAAAGTTTGAACTAAGATCCACCCACGCTTTAGAGAATGCTCCTGTGAATTCAACCTTACAATTGCGATATTCAGTACAAGGCAGGAAAAGAAATAATCTTCACAGATTGTGTGTCATGAGCAAGACTGACGGCGGCCAAAGATACAGAACTTGACCAAATGATACATAAAATAATTCTCCATCTCATATGTTAAATATAAAACCTATAAGAGGCAACATCGAAGGAAGCGGAACTGATGTGTCTCAAGTCACAGACTATCCAAGGCTAGCCATAAAATGCAATTAAAATCCCAATCGCAGCAAGGAAGTACTGACCGATGAGAGACTTTCTCACTATTGAGAAGTATGCAAAGCCTCATCATTCTAAGGCTGCACGAAGGACATAAAGGCATTGAGAAATACCTACTGAGAGTTCAAGAAAACGTTTTCTGGTGAGGATGAACAAAGATATCACAGAAAAAGTCAATGAGCGCACATCTGTGAAAGGTACAATAAGAAATCCCATTAGAGACAATAACATCTCCAGCATGAAGTGCCAACAAGACCCTTAGGAAAAGTCGCAGCAAACATATTTTTCCTTCACGGACAAACCTTTTTACTTCTGGCTGATTATTTTAGCAAAATGGCATTTTTTTTGTAAAATGAAAACTTGACATGCAAGTAAATAATCGACTATTTGGAATCAATTTTTCCATCCATTGAACTCCAAAAGTTTTTATTAAAGACAAAGCTTGGCAGTTTAGGAGCTATAAATTTGACAGCTTCAACAAACGATTTTACTTTAAGCGTAGTACTTAACTTCGAGCCCCCATTAGCCCAATTCTAACGGGTTTATAGTGAAAACTGTCAAGAGTTGCTTGAGGGAAGCGAAGGCACACAAGCAAAAACCCCAACTTGCCCTTCTGTCACTCCGAACAACACCCATTGATAGCTTTCTAGCATCACCTGCACAGCTCTTGTTTGATAGAAAAGTGTATAAATATCCCACATCATGACAATAAAAGCAAAACCTCAAAACAACATCTTGAGAGCAAGCAAAATACATAAAAACATAATAATTTTGATAGTCAAGCAAAAGGCCTGCCACCTGATTGAACACCAGCAGGTTTCAGCACAAGACACTAGCACTGGCGTGTGGTTGCCCAGCCACAGTATCAAACCAAGTGGCGAGCCGAGGAGCTACACCATGATGTCCTGATGGGACATCGCTCTGGCAAAACCGAGTCCATGTGAAAGACAGCAGCAGGTCCAGACATGCTGAGGCTAATACTTCGGCCGACCCTTTTACGACGATGCTGGAGGCAATGCCATTATTGAGGAGGAAACTAAGCCCGTGATAAAGCCCGGCCCGAGATCGATCGGCCCGATCATAGTCATGTGATCATTAGTGCTGGGGTCTACCCGATTTTTTACTACCCGTCGAGTATCGGGACCCTAGGTGAAGGGTACCGCGGGCACGGCACACCCCGACCCGTGGTAGGCACAGCACACCCAGATCCGTGGCAGACATGACACACCCTGATCCGCGACACGGTACGCCCCCGATCCGAGAGCCTAAAGTTAAATCTAATGACGCGGCACTGAATGCAGGTGAAGGCTCTCGAGTCATCGAGTCGCAGCTGAAACGGCACACCCCTAACACTTTCCGGCACCTTTATAAACGCACACACACAAGTATACCCACATGAGCGTGTCCATAGTCTATAGTATTACACACACCTTTGGGCTTAGTGTCGGTCATATCTAAAAATATAGATTAGACCTCGGCTGCATTGTGTAAAAAATAATTTCTTAGGGAAAAAAAAACTGACCAGTGGCTCAATGAGCGGGGTTGGGCGCGCCAGCGCGAGGCGCAAAGTCGTCAGTCAAGATTATTTTTTATTCGTTGTTGTTTTGTTTTATTCTATTTTATCATTTTCTTTTTTTTTCTGTTTCTTTTTGCTTCTCATTGACTTTTTATTATCTCAGTTTGTCTGGACATAATTAAAGTTTTAGCTGTATATAGGCATGCGTTATTATTCAATTAATATTAAAAGGACAGAAGACTAAGATGATAAGCTATGATTGCATGATTTATGACAAGCTTCTGTTCTGGAATATACACTTATTTATAGTTTGACTTTCACATTAAACGTAACATAACACAAAAACTAGAGATTATATCCCCCTCAACCCCCCCGCCCCCCGCAAAAAAAAAAATCTAAATATGAATCTGTTATTTTTTTTATTTTTTTCTTAAATGACTAATAAAAAAAAAATTATAAGCTGAGCATGCTGTTGCAACTGAAATTTATTAGGCCTAAGTATAATAAATTCAAAGAACAAATAAATATCAGCAGCAATGAGATTTAGCTCATTTAACAAAAATGCAAAAAAAGGAAAATGATTGTTTAGTGAGCAGAACTAAATTTCATGGAAAAGTATAAACTCGTTATTTTAAAGCGCAATTAGTCATAAAAACAGCAGTGTAATAACATGAAGACAAAGCAAAAAAAAGGAGAAGATGATTCTAATCAGAGCAGAGAAGAATGAAGAGACCGGTGTAGTGTATACTGTATACTGTGCATTGACACTATAGGCCTAAAACAAATCTCTCAGACATTGCGGTCTTTTACTGCGAAGAGTGCCTGTTTTTTTTTTTTCTTTTTGAGATCTTTTTTTGTTATTCCACCTCCCCTAAATTTCCCTTGCGCAGCGCTGACACTCTCCCCTCCCCTTCCCCCCCCCCACACACACACACACACAAATACACACAGTCAGAGATCGTGCCGACTGTTGACTGATGTATGGCGGAAAAGCCGGAAAGTTCTATCACGAACAAAAATTTGTCGCCTACTTGTCTGCACAGAATCAGTTCAAAATCGACGGTACGCATGTGACAATGAGAAGCTAGCACGGATCCCACAGCACGGCACGTCACAGTACCGCGTACCGTGCATCTACTCGATGTGCCGTGGGTGTCGCTGCGGGCCACGGGTAGGGTACCGATTCGTGCCGATAGCCCCAGCACTAGTGATCACGGTCCCGGGCCGATCAGTCACTCACTTTCGCTAGTAATTTGGCGGACAACTCGATTCAATTAGCTTTCTATTGCTAATTTCTTGATCTTAATTGACAACAAAAAAGCAAAGCAATTTCTTTTCTCAAGGATGCGGGATTTGATTTTTGCATTGTTGTACATGACTTTTCTGACTGACTGTGTCTGACGCTGATCGAGCCGACCCGGCCCGGGCGCTGTCTGCGCTGCACCGCACTGCACTCTGATCGCAATGAACGGGCTGGGCCGGTGTAACAGGCTTTTCGTTCCATTTTTAAAAATGTGAAGGGTGCGAGATTCTACTTTGATTCTTTCGAAAGTTTGCACAATGGCATACTATTAGAAGAAACAATCTGCTTTGGTGTAGTTTTTAATCTTAATTAATCTATAACGCTCTCAATACATGCACTTAACTTATTTACAGAAATATGTAACCTTGCTTTGTGCAGTAATATAGGAGAGGAACCTATCTGTATAAACACCGGATGCACTGAAGAAAAAACAGAAACGCGTACACCGAAGCACGAGGCAGCCCGTGGCCCGTTATTTCGAGCCTCATGCAGTGCGTGCACACATTGTCCCGTGCCAAGGTGCGAGTCGCGTAGGTCTATTCGCTCGACCCGAGCCCGGCCCGCACCAAACGGGCCCAAGCGTGGTCAGCATGGGCTTAGAGGAAGCTTGAGTCAACCTGAGGGACACGTCCCCTGACCCAATAGCCACCGAGGCAAAAAGGCATCGCTTTTCCCTCCACTAAACGTTCAGGCGGCACGGTGCACACAAGCGAGCACGCAGCCTAAAACTACGAAGATGGGGAATGCCAGCCTCTTCACCCGCAGTGGCCGCGAAGTCAGGCCCCCAAAATGTTTTGCATAGATATATCTTCAACTTCCGAAATATGCATTAAAGTGATTTTTAAATGCATCTATTCAACACAATCATCACATTATTATAAACCCAACTGCCTTTCAGTCTTCTTCTTCTTCTTTGATCTTCTTGGTAGACTAGATGGTGAAGTCCAAAGAGTTGATGAACTCCGCAGTGATTCCCAGGTGGAGAGCGCTGCCATAGAGTTTCTGGTTCATCTCCCTGGATTCTGGCCAGTACTTTCGTCTGGCCTCTTCCAACTGTGGGCAGTCTTGGAGAATGTGCTGGGCATCTTGGCGACTTGCCCCACAAGGACAGTTGGGTCCGTCTACAATTTTGTAGCGTGAGAACAGGTGATGCTTCAGTCTATTGTGTCCTGTTCTTAGCCTAAAGATTGCCACCTGATCGGCCCTTGGAAGCTGATATATTGAATCCCTGGGTAAAAGTAATATGTCAAGGAAAGACAAATATTTTTCTTTAAAACTCATTTTCATTTCATGTAACGACAGCCGTATCTTCAATGTCTATTCATGGTATCTTTAACCTTGTATCAACCTATTTTTGCATTTTATCGAAAGAATTTGGGATATATATATATATATATATATATATATATATATATATATATATATATACACATACATACATAACTATATTATATATATATATTAAATGTAAGTTTAAAAAACCCACCTACACACACACACACACACATATATATATATATAAATAAATGCATCTAGATTTTATATATATATATATATATATATATATATATATATATATATAAAATCTAGATGCATTCATGTTTCTTCATAAAGCTAGTATAGTATATAGAGTAAGTTAACAAATCTAAAAAATGTTAACCTTGTAAAGATTATCATGAATAAAAAATTGAGTGTATGAAATGATATTATTATTTTAAAATCACATCTTAAAATTTAAAGAGCAAAATAAACTAAACGTATAATTTTATTCATAAAATCTGAAATAGATATTGCTCTTAGCTTTCTGTAGACCTAATAGTAGTATATACAAATATCTTGTCCAGTCTTCCGCTTTTTTATCATTCAATAGTGTAATTAGTTTTGGCTGAAAGGAGTTTGAGCGCCTGTCCGTTCTTGCTTTTACCTACCGCTACGCTCTACACGTTTGCAGTCATATTTTTTTTATGCAATGGATTATTTCTAACATTTTGTTTATCGTACGTCGTTGGAACAATGTGTTTAGGTCGTCCGGCTTTTTATCTACTATCCCTCGGTCTTTTCTTACTATTTTGTCTAATCTGTCCTTGTCTTGTTGCATCACTCTTGACTAAGATAAAGAATAAAGGTAGGCCTAATCCATTTTGTTTCTTTTCTTGTATTGAGTGATACATTATTTACAACATTATATATCTTCAAAATATCAGTTAATCTACATGTATGCATTTATCCATCGATCCACCTATATATCCATCAAAGTATCACTCTTTTTCCTCTGGCTATGTAATTATTATATCTATATAATTATGTATGTACGTCTACCTATCCATCCATCTCAATTACCAATGTACCTATCTATTTTTAATTAGTATATGTGTGAATTTATAAGAAGTATGGTGTATGTAAGTCCTGTATTTATGATTCTATCTCTATTTCTATTCATTGTATCATCCATGTGTCCATAAACTTCCACTTTTTAAAAGTTATTTGAATAAAAGAAGCATTACCTAACAGTACCATAATCAAAATAGCTATGTGTATTTTAAGGGCTGTGTAAAGGAAAGAAACTAAACATTTTATGATAATCCAGCAGTGATATTCTAGGAGCACTTCGTGTTCTAAGATTCTTTGTGCCAACCATTATAATCATTGTCAAAGGTAAAGAGATCTCATTTTTGACACATCCTGCAGGATATGATATGATTATTAGGATAGAGATCTCATTTTAGACACATCCTGCAGGATGATTAGGATAGAGATCTCATTTTAAACACATCCTGCATGATGATTAGGAAAGAGATTTCATTTTAGACACATCCTGCAGGGTGATTAGGATAGAGATCTCATTTTAAACACATCCTGCATGATGATTAGGAAAGAGATCTCATTTTAGACACACCCTGCATGATGATTATGTAAGAGATTTCATTTTAGACACATCGCACATGATGATTAGGAAAGAGATCTCATTTTAGACACATCGTACATGATGATTAGGAAAGAGATCTCATTTTAGACACATCTTGCAGGGTGATTAGAAAAGAGATCTCATTTTAAACACATCGTAAAGCGTGATTAGGAAAGAGATCTCATTTTAGACACATCCTGCAGGATGATTTACTACATTGTATGTTGAGTCGGGTATACAAATTTACCATTCTTCACCGGCCTAATAAAAGCGGTCTCAGTTTTATAAGAATGCAAAAATTAGTTTTGGGATGGATTTTTCGTTCTTTGTTTTCGTCCCACCTATCAGCCACAACAGTAGCACACCTTTTCTCAGCGATCCTTTAGCTTTTAATGCGACTTAATAAAAGTTATGTAATCTAAGGATCACAAGTGTAAGAAATGTGAAGGACGTCTCTCCGACGATGTGCCGAAATTGAAGTGATAGAAGTCAATGGTCTCCGCTGCTCTTTTATCTTCTGGTCATCTTTCTATCCACTTTGCGTTGTTCCGAAGTAAGAAAGAACCTGTACCTTTTTATCCATGTATGGAAAATTTAATAGAAATTGCGTTTTGCTTCTTTAGAATTAAAAAAAAAAAAAAAAGAACTGCAGTTTCAAGAGTACCCTCTTTGCGAGGAAACTGAGTAAGCCTTTGGTATGAAGTCAAAGATAGATGACGCAAACCCATTTTTACAAAATAAACTAATTTTATTGTTTATTTCCCTTGATTTTATAGTTCGCCACAGGGAGCTAGCCAGGAGAGTCCACATTGCTATTATTTTAATCTTTAAAATTTCCAAGTTGTCGGTTCTGCATCAGAGTTATGCTTTCAAATTATATCAAACTGACAGTTAGTGAAAACATGGAATCTAGCTCTTAAAAGGTTGTTCGCTTTAAGTCCAAACGATTCATTGCATGTTAAGGTTTGTTACTGCTATTAAGTAATTATGTTGTCATCCTAACAATAAGTCTTGTAAAAGTAATTTACACCTCATCCTGATGTCAGTTCAGTATAACCTACGGATGTTGTTTTTTTCTGGCCTCCAAATTAAATGCAAATAGTAAAAGCTAATTTATAGTTTCGAACAAAAAGGGGAGGGGGGAAGAGACAGAAAGCGAGAGTGAGAGAGAGAGAGAGAGAGAGAGAGAGAGAGAGAGAGAGAGAGAGAGAGAGAGAGAGAGAGAGAGAGAGAGAGAGAGAGAGAGAGAGAGAGAGAGAGAGAGAGAGAGAGAGAGAGAGAGAGAGAGAGAGAGAGAGAGAGTCAGACAGACAGACAGACAGAGAGAAAGACTGTGAGATTTTCTACTGTTTTTCACCAGAAGTAAAGATCAATTCGTAAAATCTCAGCCAAAATCTCTTTGACATTTTATACAGCGAGATTTCTCCCTTCTTTCCTCTCTGTCTCGCTTTACACATCAATTTGAAATGATTTTTCCATGCTCCTCTGAATCCTCTGAATCCTCTTTCGGGACCCTCTCATAATATCAGTGTGCGTTGATACAATAGTAAAAAATGAACTTAACGGACGTGGGACCACTCTACCAGTTGCATCATAGTGGGTCAAATTCTCTTAGCATTGCATATCTACTTCTTGCGGACCTGCACTGTACTGTTCCACTCACTGTGTGCTTAAGAAGGATCAATATAACTCATGTAGGTGTATTTCAGCATCGCCTTTCTTCTTCTTCCTGTGCATTCCCTTATAACAAAAAAAAAAATTCTTTTTTTCAAAAGTTATCTCGAGTGTTTTTCTTGGTAATACACTCACACAAACATACCTCTTGTTCAGTTTTGAACAAACACATGATAGTATGGTAAATGTACCTTATAATCAAGTTTCATGGGCTAAGTTTCCTGAAAATTGTCTCTACAATGAAACCCAATCAATCTCAAAACTTTGAAACAAATGCAGTCGTATATTTAAAACTTTGCTGAATGTTTTGAAAAAGATGGTGATGGAATCTTTTTCAAAACGTTGAGGCTCATGCAGTCATATATTTAAAACTTTGCTGAGTATACTGAAGTCGAAAGTGAGGGGTGGAACCTTGTTTGAACATGTGGCATTGGAATGTTTTTTTTAAGTCCTTAGAAGTATCAGTTCAGTGCAGAGGCATTCCGAGCTATAGATAAACAGCTTAAAACTTATTGAAGACATTCTTGATACCTCATGCTCAGGGTTGAAGATACTTAGGTGATGGATAAAATACGATGTAGGATAGAAAGGAGATCATCTCATCAAAATGGTTCATTAAATGACTTCAGAGCAGCTTGCCATTCGATTGTCATTTGTAATTTAATTCAACATTTTGGGCATGACAAAAATTATTGACTGGCTTTGAAGTTTTCATAGTAGTGTTCTTGATCTCATATTCTCCAAGGCGCAACCAGAGATTATTTCAGCAAGTCTCTCACTCCCACATATCGAGAGGAGGAGAAAATATACTTTTGTGCATCTTTCTTATAATTTTTATTAGAATGAAATGTAATTCTTTTTATATTGGAAAAATCATTTTGTTAAATTTTTGTGCTGCATGTTCGAACTACTCAAAAGGTGCCTGCCTTCAAGAAGAATAAGAGGTATCTTATCATACCCAGCACCTCAGATGGATGTGCACCTTGTCTGAGCTTTGATCATCAATTTCCTTAACCTGTAAATAGTTGCAGTCCGAGTCACGCTAATGTGTTATGTCCAGCACCGGGGAACAGAAAGGCCGCAATGCTCAGATAATACTTTTTAATGTGTTTGTATGCAAGGACCACTATGTCAGTTTTGGTTTTGCATATTTGTACTGATGAGCATCAGATCGCAAAAACATATTTTCATTGAATGCTATTTGTTGTTACACCGTTGTTGATTCTATTTGTTGTCTTTAATGAAGTTTTCTTTTATGTCTTTCTCCTCATTAGCTAATGCAGCGAAGAAAAACGAAACAGGTTTTGTTTTGAGCATCTAATAAAATTCTGCGCCTTAATTAGAACATTGCTCTTCAATCTGAATCATGTCAACATGACCGACTTTGTAGATAAGGTAAAAAATAGTGAGTTTTCTTTTTTAAAAACTAGGATTTATTTTTATCAACAACCCGTTTAAATGCAGCATAAAGACGTTACAGAGATAACGTCAAGATACAACTGTGTCACTCACCTCTAATTTTCTTTTGGTTGTATAATTATATTCTTTTCGAGCTCTTTTTCTTAATACATGTATTTGTATTTCGTTTGCTATTTTCAATCTCTTTTTCTAATGAAGTCAATATCATACTGTTTTTAAAAAATCCTTTACATCAAATGCATTGTTTTCTTTTTGGGTGTAATTCGAATTGGCAAAGTTTTCAGGTTATGAAAGCTTGATCGATTTTTCAAACTCTCGTAATTTCTTTCTATATATGCAGGTTTTAATACAAAGTACAAAGTCGTTTAATTGTTTAAGTGGTAAGAAAAAAATTAAAGAAATAGCAAAAAATACATCTGAAAAACATCAAGGCAATAGAAATCGAACTTTCAACCCAATGGGTTGATAACATGTAACCTTTTCCCTTACCCAAGATTCAAATTAACAATACAGAATAACTCGAAAAGGAAACGGAAAATTAGCTATTCACAGCCTCACATTTTATTAAAACGCTAGTATAACTATTTTTAACATTATTTCTATGGTGCAAACATAGCAATAAAACTTAAAAGTCTTGAAATATATCTTGCTGAGTCTTTTGAATATCCAAAACCATAAAACCATAAAACCATTGTTTTATTCGCAGCTGGTACAATATTGCAACACATACATGTCATTGAGAGCATTGAAAATTGACTTCAAAGAGTTCTTGGTGAAAGCTCTGTTGGCCAAAGTATCGCATGAGCGCATCGTAATATTTTAACAAATCAACACACGCTAAGAAAACCAACTTTGATGTCCAGCATTTTGTGTTGTATGTTAGGGTAAAAAATGGAACCTGAAGCCACTGAGTGACAACCTTTATATTTTCAATTTGTACACGATCGACACATAGCTTTTGACGTTATTTTGGTATAATTCTGTAAACCGCCATGAAAATGATTATCTGTCTATTCAAATATTTTAGGAACTTCGACCAACTCCAACTAACATATCATATTTTACAATAGTCCATTTTTTCTTTTTTGCTCTTTAATTTTGCTCATTTTATGCTTTTCAACTCACGTATGATCTAGGCCTAAACTCTCTTGGCAGGCGTTTCTTTGTTTGGTTCATAAAATTTAATAAGTATGAATTTTAAGTTTGCACTATTGGGCTCTGTAATACGTCTTTGCGAGTAAATCACGTACTAACAGAGTTGAACTAAAGAAACTAAATAGCGTAAACGCACTGACTGTAAGTCTTAAAAAAATAGTTTTACCAATGCTCAGAGGTGCGCACATTCAAGTTTATAAAAAAAAGTCATAAAATTTTAATCACATACATCGATTACATCTTACATTTTTCATCGAAACAGTTGTAAGGACTTCCTAACATTTCTGATCATCAAACATAGCCAATGATTTCTACTAGGTAGGATAACTTTGTGAAATCGCATTGAAGATTTTGAGCGATCGATGGAGGAGTTTTTGTGTGAAAGACATGTGACTTCGCATCAGTACTGGCACTGATTGTTTTCTACCAAATCTGTCATAAAAATATTTATGGGCTCAAGTAAGTTAGTGTCTCAAAACATATATATGGTGCGTCCTTTAGAAGCTAATACTGACTTGCTGCTAGAAGTATAGGATGAAGAGAAGCCATAGAGATACTCCATTAAAAACCTCGAGGAAGCGCGAGCTGTTGCTGCGGTATGGTGAGGTGCAGCGGCCCCCATTGAGGGAAAGATCGGCGCCACCTTTAGAGCAGGCTGTAGATGTAACCCTAGTAGGAACTTGCATTAAAATATTTGTTGCGTTGCCATGTTTACAGTACACAGAACGAAAAAAAAAATCGCAATTTAAAGAACACGATAGACCTAAACATGCATTCAAGACAATTTTAACAAGAAAGGACACACATGTTAAATGATAAAAAATCCCCAAAAACTTAAGAGCACATTAATTCGTAAAAAGTATATAGGAGAGGAAGAGAGAAAAGAATAAAACTAAACAGTAATGATATAATTTTTCGCAAAAATGAGGTCCATTTAACCGATCATTTCTAGACCACCTAGGCAAGTCAAATTTGGTAAAAAGTTGTAATTGTCCATAACATTGGAGTGGTTATATTATTTTTCATCAAAATAGTTTTTTCTTTCTTTCGGTCAGGTTACTTTGTCTCGAACTGTACCGGTGTGATCTTTAATAATAATAATAATAATAATAATAATAATAATAATAATAATAATAATAATAATAATAATAATAATAACAATAATAATTTCAAGTGCCATCTTCATTTTGGTTATTTTTAATTAATTAGGTCTATTTTATTCATTTTTATATATTTTTCCTTATTTATTCTTGTTGCTTTTGGTATTTTTATCGTCATCATCATCATCATCATCATCATCTTTATCATTGTTATTATCATTACCATTCTTCTTCTTCTTCTTCTTCTTCTTCTTCTTCTTCTGCTTCTTATTATTATTGTTCCTTTTGTTGTTGTTGTTGTTGTTGTTGTTGTTGTTGTTGTTGTTGTTGTTGTTGTTGTTTTTGTTATTATTATTATTGATGTTTTTCTTGTTGTTGCTGCTGTTGCTGCTCTTGTATTTGTTGTTGCGTATTATTGTTATTCTTGTTGTTACATGTACTTTTGTATGTAGTAAAATATGCAGCTCTAGATTGCAACAGGTGACTCTAAACTGAATCGTTTAGGATACACGTAAATGTTACGCAAAATTGTAATTTGCAGATTCATACACTCTGCGCATATACTTTTCACAAGCTGCCATACAGTGCTAAAAATTAACACAAATAAAATTCTCTTCTTAATCGCGATCATGATGAAGAATCTTGATCTACGAAAGAAACGAAAAACAAAACTATAAAGCAAGCTATTTTTAAAATAATTCTTTGAAGCTTTGTTGAAATAATAATTGACCTCACAGCAGTTTTGGATCGAAATTGATTGTTTGATTGATTTTTACTCTGAAAAGTTTAGATCGTTTTCTTTTCTTTTAATTTCATTTGATAATACGTAAAAAAAAAAGTGCGGGAACGGTATTTTCAAGATGGCTTGAGTCATACTCCACGGACCGTGTCACGTGACCACCATGCTGTGACAGGCACAAGAAAACGGGACCACCTCTTTTCTTTAACACCTACACTGACTACTAGTTTAAAAAAAATGTATTAAATATAATTAATATATAGATTCTTTATTATAAATGCCCTGAAGCACTGCGCCTAGATATTTGTCTCTTCCCTTTCCCTTAACTCACCATCACCATCCCTTCGTTTGAATGAAAAAAAAAAAAAAACAACAAAAAAACAAAAAAGAAAAAAAAAAAAAACAACAACCCAAAAACTTCTTTATGTAAAAGATTTAGACTCAAAAGTATAGCGAAAGAATTTTCAGTACTACAGCACAGAAAACCTATTGAAAGACAAATTGAAAAGAGACTTCTAAAAAGCTTCTAAAACGCATTTGCTCCACCATCTGACTCAGTTAAATGTAAAACCATATTCTTATATAGGTCTATATGTATAAATATTTTTGTAATTTTGCATTATTCAATAATTTTATTATTATTATTATTATTATTATTATTATTATTATTATTATTATTATTATTATTTTTATTATTATTATTAATTTTTATGATTATTATTATTAATTTTTATTATTACGATTGGCATCGGCACTTAAATGGTTTTAAAAGCGTAAATCTACTTATAACTTAACTTTTCTTAATCACAAAATCTTGATGTAAAACCAAATAAGATCTGTAGGTCTACAAAACAAGCTGCATACTTCGACGTTTTGCAACCAGTATTACAGCAGGCCTCCTCCCGTTGCTTTGGGCTTACATGGATCTTGATTAGTTCACACAAAAAGGTATACAAAAACAAAACGATAAATACAGTGGTCTATATATATGCAGTTGCGGATTAGAGGAGGGGGGGGGGGGGGTAGATTTTTCTCCTATCTGGGTCTATCATTGTGTAGATCTGTATTGCCACGGATCAAACTCAAAGTTCAAGATAACTAGCATGAGATATGAAACTTCCAGGAATCTATTTTTATCACAGTATTATTGAGTAAGTAATAAGATGCATTTAGAATAAAACGAGGGAAACTCTTTTTCTCCAATTAAAATGAAATATAGATGACCTATCCCTAAACAAAAAGAAAAGAAAATTTGGATTCGCCAATAACATTAACAATAATAAAAAAAATAACTAAAAATTTTCACACAAAATCACGGGCATAATCACATATGAAAAGAGTAAAACAGCGTGCGAGAGGAAGGATGTGCGTGTGCGCGTGCGGCAAGCGTGAGAGATCTAGATGAGACAGAGAGAGAAAAAATATTGTTATCAATACTAACCTATGGAAAGAGGAAAAGTCAAAGAACTGGGAGAAAAAAAATGATGTGAGTGAGGAAAAGAGCGAGGAATAAAGGAAGGTAAAAAGATCAGAGGCTGGGCTGACCAGGGATTAACTGTAGAAGTTTTAAGTACAATTCATAAATGTAACAATGTAAGAAATGCCTCATATCTTTTATTAGATTTAAAAAAAACCCAGATGGCAGTACCTTATAAATGCATATTCATGAGCACTAGTATCTTCTTAACTTAACATTAATTTTTCTCTCCCATATCCACACTAAGCTTTCCCCTCTTACAAAACAGATACATCAATTTCCATGTATATCTTATAATGAACAGATGATTGTCGTCTTTCGATATCAGAACGAGGCTGCTCTTCAATATAACAGTTATACGGTAATAATAATAATAACAATAACAATAATAATAATAATAATAATAATAATAATAATAATAATAATAATAATAATAATAATAATAATAATAATAATAATAATAATAATAATAATAATAATAAAAACATCAGCTGTAGCTCTACTACTACTACTACTACTACTACTACTACTACTACTACTACTACTACTACTACTACTACTACTACTACTACTACTACTACTACTCTACTACTACTACTACTACTACTACTACTACTACTACTACTACTACTACTACTACTACTACTACTACTACTACTACTACTACTACTACTACTACTACTACTACTACTACTACTACTACTACTGCTGCCGCTGCTGCTGCCGCTAGTAGTAGTAGTAAATAATAGCAAAATTAGAAGGAACAATGATAATAATAATGCGGTAATGATACGGTAATAATAATAATAATAATAATAATAATAATAATAATAATAATAATAATAATAATAATAATAATAATAATAACAATAATAATAATAACAATAATAACAATAATAATAGTAATAATAATAATAATAGTAATAATAATAATAATAATAATAATAATAATAATAATAATAATAATAATAATAATAATAATAATAATAATAATAATAATAATAATAATAATAAATAATAATAATAATAAAAATAAAAGTGATGATAATAATAATAATAATAATAATAATAATAATAATAAATAATAACAATAAAAATAAAAGTGATGATAAATAATCATTAAAATAATAATAACGGTGATTATGGTAAGACAGAAATCATAAGCTTACAATGATTAGTATAAACAAAAAAAAATGACATCCTTAACTTGATGGTAATCTTTTCATTTTATGCTTCTCCGGTTCAAAGTTTATACATGTTTTTGTTTAATAGATTTATTTTAAATCCATTTCAGGACTGTCTGTCTAGAGCTTGAAATGGAGGATGCAAATACTTTGCACTCACTTAAACTTTGCACAAGATACACCTGAATGGCTAACCAAACAGTAATTGATTATTTGCTAACAATATGGCTGTATCATTATTCTCTAAAATGCAGGTTAACCCAAAGCACTTCATTTATCCGACATGAAGTGGTTTAAACGTAATCTTATTATCAAAAGGCTTATCTGTACAAGAGAGAACAAGTATCATGAAACAAAATACACGTACTGGACAAAAGAATTCTTTCATGGTGAGAGGCTTCGTATATTATGCAGCACTACATGACATAAAGAAAATAAATAAATTAGTAAATAAACAATCTCAACATGATCTAAAACAGCTTTTGCACATGAGAGAAGTGAAACATATGTCTAGACCCACTTGAACTGATCTAAATTTTGGCAATTTTGATACAAACATAAGAACACAGGATGACTGTATCCTATGGATATGATTATGAAAAAATCAAAGTGCAACAATCAAAAATCAATAATGAGAACAGTGTGGAACATATATACAGCTAATCAACCTACATACATGACACAGAAATTCAAAATATATCTTTAGCAGTGGATATCTCCCAAGAGCAAAATAATTTATTCAAACATCAAATTGATATGTTCCAGTAATTAAAAACATGTACAAAATAAAAGCAATGGTCCCATCGTGATGGATTCATCTGTAGCAAGCTTAAATTCTACAGGGTTAAAGAGCACAATTTGTTTAAACATAAAGTCAGGCTAATGTCTCTTGAAAGGCCACTGCATTCCAAGATATAGAACAGACCTGATTTGGGCCTGAATGTTTATAGCAAAAGACTTCATACCGAATTAAACATATTTAGACATGTCCTGCGTATAAAGACTAAGATCACAATCAAACAACTTTGATTAAAATGCCAAAATAATTCCTGATAGAAAGCGGGTTTCTCTAATATAAATAGCAATGTCACAGTTCTGTTACCTTCACATTCACGTCTCGAGCCACAGATAGACACTTTGATCATATCATATGTCTTAATTTCATTGGCTAGACTATACCTAACAGAATTATCAATTCTGTTTACTTTGAACCACACATAGATCTATACATTAAAAGCGCCAGAGTGTTAAATTTAATGTATAAATATATTGGCATTAAACCATTACAGAACGAGGGAGCCTCATCTTGCCAGGCCACGAAAAATATCAACTTTCATTTGGTCATCATGGGAACGAAATTTGGAAGATCCTGGCTCAATAAAGAACATTCTCCGCCTGTGTGTAAATATGCTTCCTAGTTTCTTAGGCGTAACATACTGCTTTTGTTTTGTGGAAGGAACGGACAAAGTTTTTTTGACGGGATCCAGCGATTTTATACCGCCTGGCACAAGAATTTGATGAAGATGGAAGTCTGAAGAGTCGACATCATGTTTTGACAAGTCTTCATTAGGTTTCCTCAGAGCGTTGGAATTTTCACTTTTGTTAACTGCAATACTGGAAACATTGTGGGCGGAGTTTTGATTACGAGATATATTTTTTGTTACATAAAGAGTGTTTGAATGCGGATATTTGACCATTAGGGGGATTCCTTCTTTTTTTATAGGGGCAATGTGCTCTCCAGTAGATTTGGCAGTCTGGTGGAAAACCACAGTGGTTCCGTAATGTTTATTCCTAGGACCTGGCCCATATTGTTTTGCCGGAGCCACACCTACAATAGAACTAGGGGTCGAATGAGCTTTGGGCATTAGATCCTTTAGATCTGGAATATCCAAATGACGCCGCAGCAACATAGGCCAAAGCTTGAGAAACAAGGCAAGTTTCTTTACATGAAAGAAGAGCGTTTTACCCGTGTCGTTCGCCAGTTGGTTCTCAGCAAGATTAGCGTTCAAAAGGTAAACATCGTTGTATCGGACATGGGGTACACCAAGCGAGTTCACTAGCACACCTGTGATATAATAGTCATCGACCCAAAAGAAGGGTTTGTCCAACGAGACCTGGTACAAGCGTGGAGCAAGATCTGCACTCAACACAAAAGCAGAGCCTGAGCAGTATGGCGGGAAGTAATCTGGGCCAAATTCTGATGGGGGAATGAACCATTTGGACTTGGGATCACGCATCACCTTCATCCTGGTCCAGAGATTACACAACACCACCCGGCTTGGCCTGACTTGGGAAAGCTGACTGTTCGGGGCGCCTACTCCATGTATCTCTGAGCTTGAGGGAGGATACCCAGGGTAGCGCTTTCTTAGATCTGCCACCAAAGATACAATATCGACCAGAATATCATCATCTGTCTTAAGAAGAAACACAGCGCTGGGGCAAAAGAGACTCACCCATCTGAAAATTGAATACAGGCATACGGGTTAAATGGGTGGGAAATGAGAGAAAGGGATGGGAGTAGATGCAATGATTGATGGAGTCGGGAATTTGTGTAGCCTACTCATCTCACTGTAAGTGCTATTCTGTGCTCGACCCTAAACACTTTGAAAAATAAGTCATGTTTTGTCGAAAAAAACAACAAAAAAAAAAAAAAAAACCAAACAAACAAAAAAAAAAAAACACAAACAAACACAAACTACCAGGCAGCCTTCTAACCACAAGAATTTGAACTTGAAAATAGCCTTGAACTTGATAATTGAAACCAATAATCTTTCAGTATTTTTCATTATGTGGGATCACTTAAAGTTACTTAAAGACAACTGCTTGTCTTGAAAAGGAAATCTAAAAACTTTCATGAAAGCAGCTTCGCTTGCAATGCATGTTGACACTCATCATGGTGTGTTTTCATATTTTCATGATACGACACTGTAACAAGCGATAACAGTGAATTCTAAATAAATAATTTGAGTTTGAATTCTTTAACTCTCTATAAAACCTAATTATGCATATATGTAAAGAAAAAAAATTCGCTACATATATAATTATATATATATATATTATAAAAGGCAACTTCGATTCCTTTTCCTACTATCTCCTCCAAAACGACTAAAATGTAGAGTGATGAAGTTTAGTGAATTTTTATCTGCCAAGATCATTGTCCCGCGAGGTACAAAAAAATTATAGAAAAGTCAAATATTTAGGCTAAAAAGTGCAATTGAAAATTTGTTATGTGTTTATTGTAATTAAGTTCATAAATTTTTGTTGCCAAATTTATAATGGTACCCAAATAACATATAAAAGACTGTTTTCAGTGTTTTCGAATTTTCAAATCGAAGGAATATTTGAAAAGAAATTACTGTTACATGTATTACTTAAATATAAATATATAGGAAAAAACATATTTTACTGAAATGGAGTGAAAAACTGAAATTAAATGAAAATTGAGCTCCTCCAGCAAAAAAGAGGGAAAAAAAGACATGTAAAACATGCAGTTCTTTGTAAGAAATTAATAGTGATTTGGATGGTCCGATTTTGAGAAGAGCTTTCATCGTCGCCTTTTCTTCCGGAGTGGCGGTTGCGAATGTAAACACCATTTTTGCTTCTCTTGCACGCGTTTCGTAATTCTATAGGGTTGTATATCCAAGGCATAGACCTGTTCCACTAATTTTCAACAAAGAACCGTAGAAACATTCAAGATAAACCATTTTACTAACTTGCCTCTCTTAATTTGTCTTGCATGAATTATAGAAATTGTGATTAGACCCAGAATAATTCCAGGGTAACCTAATACATTTTTAAAAGCCCTAGACCTTAAATATTGTTAATCTGTAATATTGTCTGAGCAGTTGCACTTGTATTGGATCCCTTTTTCACCACACCAGGTCGAGCGATAGATTGTATCTTTAATGGGTCCTCAGCATAGTGGAGGGAGAAACTTAAAAGAGGTCTGCTTCAAAAATTGCAACCAAATGTAGTTTACTTTCTCACTTGAGATCTGTCCTTCATTTCATGTCTTGATGACAATGTGAGAAGAATTCCAATGCCTCAAAACTGTACTATATGTGGCTTAGAGGCGATATCATATCTGTGAGTGTTACTGTTGTAAAATTTGCTTTTCTTGTTCTCATAATCTTCTCCACCTGTTTATTGTTATGAACTTTACTTTGGTTCAATGCAGTTTTATGGCTCTGGAAGATGTTAGTCTTATTTTTGTGAAATTTGCATTTCTTCAATGAAATTGTCTTATTCACGTGTTCATTTGAACGGACAATCATAATATTGAACATGAGAAATATTTTCTGAAAAGCAACATTGTCCAATAAGTGACATAGTTATCAAAAGGATAAAAAGAGATGTTGAAATTTGCTTAACGTATCACTTTGATTCAAACTCACGGTATACTTCGATAATTTCATAGATCTCCTTAATTTTTTTTTTCTTCCGTTCTATGAACTCAAAGCCAATGTTAGCTCACGACTTTTCTCTTAAAGACATTTTTATGCATCCGTCAATTCATGTACAATTAAAACGCCCCTGTCTATCAAAACTTAGTAAGTGAGACGTAAAAAAGCTTAAATAGAGTTGGGTAGCAATTGAACAAAGGAAAACGTTCTTGAAACATTGTTCTTTAGAGGCAAATGATACAAGTGTTAACTAGTCAGTATACTAGTGCTCATAACTTTTCATGAATTTGGCTATGCTCATTGTGTTCCAATCCCTCAGCCTACCTGAGGGCAGACACGCCTTTGTATGTAAGGTTCCTGTAGGCGTCCAGAAAATCCTCCTGCACCAAATCTCCGTACTCGTTTGCTTCTAAATCAAGCAGTGCTTGCTCTCTTGCCATTGCTGGCCTGCCCAGTAAAAATACCACAGCAGCATCTAGGCGCCGCAAGAGAGTTGGATGGGCCCAGGTCTGACGAACTGCCTGTCGTTTCTTCAGGTTGCCCGGAGCACTATGGATGTAGACAAGTAGACTCACTGGGGCGAAGTCCCCACCAGGCATTCCTGTTCCGTTCATGTATACTCTAGAATTTTCGGCCTCCCGTTGGTTGCCTCGCTTTCGACCGTGGCAAATTTCAGAAGGATTATGGATGTAGCGGAAGTCGTGGGGGTTCACGGGGTGAAATGGCTCTGAAAGGGCAGCTTTGTACGCTTGGTATGTATCTGAAATATAACAGTATAACAATGACTTTAAAATACAGAAGAGAGACTATTTTATGACTTAATCTTTTTCCTATTCCTCTCACTCTTTCTTACTTTATATCTACATCTCTCTCTCTCTCTCATTCTCTCTCTCGCTCTATGTCTCTCAAGTCAATTTTTCATGGCTGTCAGCATCTATCGCTTTATTTTTTTTATGAAACCCAATCTGAAATAAGGCAGCTTATTTTTTTTTTTTATTTGAACAGTTTTTCTGTATGTAATGTACATCCATAACTTAAACAAAAATAGTGGCTCGACTCCTTGCCCTTTTGTTAGATGTAAGTGATCATATTTGAAGATAAGGAAAAGAATTCTGCACAGAAGATCAAAGAATTTAAGGAAAAGAGTACAATAGGACTAGAAACAGTAGAACTTGTTACCGAAGGCCTGATAGCCATCAGTTCATGCTAATTCCGAAGCTCTTCTGGCCACTCCTGGTCTATGAAATCTGCTCAACTAGGGTTGAGGCAATAGAAGCTAAGATCAATAAGTGTACCAGGAGGTGGTTAGGGGTACCTTCGGGTCTCACAGATGTGGCAATGTAAAGCGAAGCTGAGACTCCAGCTAAAATCCATCTAGGAAGAGTATAAATGTGGCAAAGCTAGGCTACTCTCTATGTTAGAGGATTCCGAGGACCCGGTTGTGAAGACAGTACAACCGACCATGAAGACGGGTAGGAAATGGAAATTTGTCGAAGCCGTAGGCGAAGCCAAAGAGTGCCTTAAGATTAAAGAAATGATTGGGCAAACTCAAATCGACCGCAAAGGGCTGGGATGATCTACAGCAAAGTGCTGGTCAAAAGCAGAAGGGAAAGAGACATGGTCATCAATGAGATACGACTCAATGAAGATTCCAGAAGGGTTCAGAAAGTAGTCCAGCAATCACAACAGGAAAAATGGACTAACTGGGATAATGCCCTGCAGAAATCCCCACATGGCGCCACTCCTGATCAGCTTTCTCATCAGATCAGTGTACAATCTCCTGCCCTCAAATACAAATCTGGTCCGGAGGGGAAAGAAAGAGGACCCTACTTGTCCGCTATGCCAAGGCAGGCAGACAACAGAGCATGTCTTGAGCTCTTTCTTGCAAAATACTTGCCGCAATCATAAGCACGGCTAAAGGAGAGACTACCCTCCCTAAAACCAACGCGTTGATATTCACATCAGAGGTAGGCGCTTGTCATGGAACGGAAGGCCGGTGAGGACAACAAACCAGAGAAAATGCCTACTATACGGTTGTGACGACTGAGATGTTTCAGCAGACCTTCCAGAATGGGACGGTCACCCCAGTATGATCAAAGAAACAAGACTAAGGTCTGATATCGTGATCCATTCAGCTTCCACTCAACAACTGATCATGGTGGAGCTAACAATTCCATACGAAAACAGAATGGAAGAGGCCCACGTTTACAAAAGAGAATAATACCTGAAACTGACCAAAGAGCCAGAAGATGCCGGCTACAAAGCTGTGGTGATGCCCGTTGAAATTGATGCCAGAGGATTCATAGGGTCATCAGTCTAACACCTAAACTTTCAATATGTTGCAACAAAAGAACAAAAGGTCTTAAGTTACTAGCGAAAATAGCCGAAAACAGATCTCGGTGGATCTGGAGTAGGAGAAATGAGAGGTTTCTTCATAACGATTAAAAATGCACTAACCATCGCAGGACGAGTTGGCGAAGTGGTATAGTGCCTGAATCAGCAATCCATCAAGTGATGAAGGTGTGGGTTCGAACCCTGGCGCTGTGCAAGAACAAAAAAGAGATAGCAAGGAGGCATCAGGGAGTCATGACCTGGGTGTGGCCCGGCCCCCTTAGAATGTCAAAAGTTCAGGGCCGAAACGCTTGCTACAAGACTCTCTGTTATCTAGGTCCCCAATGAGTTTCTATCTACATAATTTTTACAACAACATTTGTGTATAATGGGCGTCTTAAAAACCTTATGATTTTAACATTCTGATATATTTCTGGAAATTTGATTGCCTCATACTCATAAAGTAGAAATTTCCAAAAAAACAAACAAGAAAGAAAAAAAGGAAAATTTGACTCGAGTGTTTTTCAGACACTCTTTAATCATCATCTTTTCAGATCGGCAGCATATGTGGGGTATGTATCATACAAATAGTCAATGAAAGCCTGATTAAAATAAATGGAAAAAAAGGAACTTTTAAAAACCCAGCATCGATGCAAATCCCGTGCTTGTGCATTTTATTTAACATTGATATTTTCTTATATTTATTTAGTAGGCTCAATCTCTCACCTTTAACATTTCCTTTAGCGATTTTCCGAGTAAAGTTTTCAACGATTGTCAGCTTGCTAACTGGGGTGGTCGCGATGGATCGAGTGGGCTCCAAACCCACACCTCTCACGGACACTGCGAGCGGTGGTGTGAGGACGTATACAAATGCCAAAGAAGACAAGACAGCAGCAGCTACGATTGTCAGGCGTGTGACACGGGAAGGGCGCGGAAACATCCTAGATCTGGTTGCCACGTCATCAGTTCTGTGGCCTTGGGTGTAGCATCGACAGCAATCATGAAATAATACCTAATCAATTTTGTACCTTTGGCGTTAAACAGCTATCCGACGCTTTCATTCCTCTTTTTATTTTTATCTGTCCGATGTGTCAATCTCCAGCCAGTATAATAATTTGAGACTGAACATATATTCTGCCCTTTGAGGAACTTGAAAACGGAAAAAACTAAACGATGATTCCAACCTAGAGCCCTTGCCTGTAAATTCTCTTAAAAAGGGCTCTTCGTTTCCTTCTCTAAGGTTGACGTAGGCAATACTTTTTAACTTATCATGCTTCATAAAAAATTTTCAGTGTTGATAGTTGATCAGTAAGACGAAGCTATTATATCAGCTGGAAATCTGTCTATATAATAACTATGTGATGAGATGGGTTTCTTCGTTTCAAAAAGCCATTAATGTGCTAGAAACAACAGGTCTGTTTCTGGCGTCAGAGAGACAATGAGAAAGGTCCATGTGTCAGAGTCACAACAGGTCAGGTTCCACTGACGCTGCGCTGGTTCACATTTGCTACATGGATAAATTCTGAAACAGATATGAATACATACATTTAATTATATAATAGTGATCGTAAAAATAGAAAAGCTCAGCAGTAGCGACAGAATTTGTGGCATGGAAACATTTTATGTAACAGTATAACAGTAGTAGCAGTAGTAGTAGAAGCAGCAGCAACTACAATAGTAGTAATAATAGCAGCAGCAGCAGCAGCAGCAGCAGCAGCAGCAGCAGCAGCAGCAGCAGTAGTAGTAGTAGTAGTAGTAGTAGTAGTAGTAGTTGTCTGGAATGCCCTTCCCCTTTCCATCAGGGAGGCGAGTTCTATAAGTCAGTTTAAGACCCTATTGAAAACCCATTTGTTTACTGCACATGAAGACCTTAATTAGTCTGAGAAATTTGTCTTATTGTCAATGTCTTTTCTTATTTTCTTTGTACATGTAACTTATTTATTTTTTCCTCTTCTGTTTGTTTGAATTGTTAATGGACTATGTTTTAGACTATAGACTAGTGTCACTATGTTAAACGTTTGTAAATAGACTATTGTAAAGAGCTTCGAGCCTACAAGTAGGAAGAGGCGCTAGGAAATAACTTCATTATTATTATTATTATTATTATTATTATTATTATTATTAGTAGTAGTAGTAGTAGTAGTAGTAGTAGTAGTAGTAGTAGTAGTAGTAGTAGTAGTAGTAGTAGTAGTAGTAGTAGTAGTAGTAGTAGTAGTAGTAGTAGTAATAGTAGTAGTAGTAGTAGTAACAGCAGCAGCAGGAGCAGTAGCAGCATTAGGACTTAAAAGAATTGTTGAGCTATAATTTTAAAGCACTGCTAAGGTTCGAGAAAATGGTCCAAAAAATGCTTGCCCTTTGATCGATTTAAACTCTCAGCTAATAGGAATAGTTGCGTCGGAGACTCGCTCCAATACACAAAAAGAATTTCAATGTGTGCGCATTATTTTACGAAAAAATCTCTGCGTGACTCATGAACTGGAGCAGAACGATCCGCATCACACCACAGACAATTAGCACAAACACCATCACCAGCGGCCATCACTATGATTTAGCAATGGACATTTCAAAACAACTAAGACGAAAGATAACAATATTGTATGCCTCAAAGTCTTCATGATATTTAAAGAAGATTAACAAGAAGAGGCAGGACATTAGGTTTAAAAGTATTACCGTGATAACTGTTATATGGCCATCTCTACTATTATGTGAAGCATTCTATTACTTGATTTTTTTCACTGTCCAAAGTGCGTAAATTTTAGCAGACTAAAACTGAAGTAGCAACTTCTCACTCCTAACCTTTTTCAGGAGAATGCGCATTGTAAGGCATGAATTGACAGTACTGTGCATAGTGACAGAATACAACGGGTCGATCTCGATCTCGATTGTCTCAAACAATGTATCATAGCACAAAAGAAGAAGAAAAACTTTCTGCGGGTGCCCGGTCACATTTAGTCATTTCCTTAATTCTCATTGCAATGAACTTGCAAAACAACCTTGTTTCATCAAACCGCATTGTACTGCAGATATCAAAATAAAACCGACATCTAGGCCGTTTTAGACCTTACAGGGTAAAAAGTAAAACCACAGACATATAGGAAGATGAATCTTGATCCAAGTCCTGAGCTCAAAAGGAGGAACTACTAGTTGTCGTAATGTTCCAGAGTGTCACTGCCTTCCACTACTCCGGCGCTTTTATTTTATTTTATTTTTTTAAGAGCGTACTGGAATGGATTTGAAAAAAAAAAGTGTATCCTTTTGGGGAAGAAACTGCAAACAGTCAAAAAACCAACTCGCGTAAATGAATGCCAAACTGTATTTACATCGCGGTCACAACCAATAATACCAAGCACACTGTAGGCAGAACAACAGCAGAGCTGGCTGCAGCGATCGATGAGGGAATATCGGAAAACAAGTATGATTTTAATGTAAAATTTAAAGGAAAAAAATCAGTGATGAAAATGCTAGAAATCCACGTGAATAAGTTATAAAAAGTATGATGAGCTACATAGGAAACAATGAATTTAAAAAAGAGTAGATCGTCAATTATCACTTAATATGTTCTGACGGACAGGTCGAATTTGTGTTTTCTCTGTGAATAATCCAGCAGCAATGGGAAGAAGAAGAGAGAAGTAGATCTTGCACACTTATAGAGGGGTGGCGGAGAGAGAGGGAGAGACAGAGAGAGAGAAGAGAGAGAAAGAGAGAGAGAAGAGAGAGAGAGAGAGAGAGAGACAGACAGACAGACAGACAAATAGGCAGTCAATCAGACAGACAGACAGACAGACAGACAGACAGATAGGCAGTCAATCAGACAGACAGACAGACAGACAGATACGCAGTCAATCAGACAGACAGACAGACAGACAGAGACATAGACAGCGAGTTGAAGGAGGCAATGTGAATACTACTAAAAAGAGTTGGAGAAGGACAAGGTGTTTTGCTTACTTCTGATGGTTCTTGAAAAAATGAACAAGATAGAAGGTTGTCATGTCATATTAATTTAAAACGGAAGAAAGAGGACAGATCTCATTCTATTCCAAATGAATGAGAAGAGAATCGCTGAAAATTTAGAATATAATTTTGAATCGTAGTTTAGCTCATAACCCCTAATGAAATAATACTTTCGGAAGGAAGGGGTTGGGGAAAGAAAGTAGAGACAGATAGAGTCAGAGAAAGAGAGAGATACGCAGAGAAAGAAATATAAAGGACAAAGAAAGACAAAGAATTAGATTGAGAAGAGAGAGAGAGAGAGAGAGAGAGAGAGAGAGAGAGAGAGAGAGAGAGAGAGAGAGAGATAGAAGAGGAGAGACAGAGACAGAGTGACAGACAGAGACAGGATGGAGGAGGGAGAGGGAGGAGCGACAGAGTCGGTATTTTGTCCTCACAATATTATTACCGCTTAAATTATATCCATTCTGCCTTGCTATAAGAAACTATGAAGTTTTCTCTCCTTTTTTTTCTCCAAGAATGGAAGCAAAAATCGATTGCTTCAAAGCGAACCGGTCTGTTCGATCTTAATCTAGATGCTGCCGTGACATTGTTCCTGGTCCGATGTTTTCACGCCTCAACAGTGCCAGGGAAGATGGTTCTCCTTACAATAGGGAGAGAGGATAACACTTGATGTGCACATTACAGTTCACAGATAATTAATATAGATCTAGTAGGAGACACACGCTCTTTACCATTAATCATTTCTGCTTCTTTTGGTAGATGAATTTTTCCCACGTAACTTGGGGGATCGCAAATTTGTTGCGACGGCCACAGGAAAATGGCGAATAAGAGGGGTTTTAATCGCACAGACAAAAAAAAAATAATAATGCAAGTACTCAAGGATAATAACAAAAAGCGCATTATTAAAGAAAAGAAATCGATCTTTATTTTCATCTAAGTTTCATTTTGCTGCGATATATCTGGTTTGTAATAATACATGGGTTTGAAGATCACCCACTTAGGCTGTATAGCAGGGAAAATTCCGTTCACTGCCGGGTGAACGTTAGAAAGTCTACTATAAAAAAATACGGAAAATTTTACCTCGAATAGATCACAGAGTAAATTTGGAGACAGCCCAAAGCTCAACGTTCAAAGATTTCTTTTAATAAAAACCCGCGATAATGGGACAATGGTTAGTCGCTTCTTTTACAAAGGTCACGTCAACGCGTCAATATAGCAGGGCTAACAACATACAAGCTGCCCTAATTGCCTACGGCAAAAAGGGCAGTAAGTAAGTAAGTAAGTAGGCCTAGTAACAACATACAGATTTATGAGTACAGATCATGCGCACAGCAGCACAGAATGCTGAAGCACTTAATAAAAGCAGAAAAGGCTAATGAATAGGTATCTCTATGGTAAACAGTCATGTTCTTTTAATCGGTGCTTCCCTTTGTTTGGCAATATGTTTGGGAATATATAAAAGGAATTGCGTTCACAATTATTGTAGAAGGAATACAATCATGTAGTCATTTTCATAAAAGCGCTCTTAAATTACGTTTTAAAAGCGTCTCTTAGGGTAGAATCAACCCAAAAGTCACACAACCCACATGGTTTAAATCACTAACGAGAAGCAAGCAATATCATTAGCGCCGTTCTCAACTTTACAGAGAGTCATAAGGTTGACTGCGTCCTGGCGCCAACTGGCTGAAATACATGGCTAAGTGTTACCTAAACGAAGAATTACAACGGCACGCCCAGGAAGGCTAGGTTCGCCACGGTGTAATTCGAACGCTCCCAACCTCTTGTTACAGTCTAGTCAGTTATTAGGCAGGCTACTAAAGGAATGGCAAGTGCTTGAATGGCACTGAAACGATATATTGGCTTACAATAAAACAAAACTGAAACGGTTGCAATGTCCAGCGAAGTTCAGTTGCGATCTTTTAAAGGACAACCCTCCCCTCTTCAGAATAGCAATAAGTTATTATTGATCTTGGTTTAATTTAAATCTAACCATGTATTTATTAATGATGATTTAAATCTAAATACAATTATATATTTATTAATGGTGAATAATTTAAACAAAATCATGTATATTTTATTCATGATGATTTAATTTAGATCTAACAATTATGATTATGCACACAATGCAGAATCCACAGAGACTACGATGGAACCTATGTTCACATACCGGCTAGGAATATCTCACAAAATTAAAAAAAAATTGGAAAAAAGTCAGTTGAAGGTAAAAAAAAAAGAAAAAAAAAGAAATAAAATGCATGTCTGTATGCAAAAACTATGTTCACAATTAGTACGATACTGTCATTATATCAGAGTAGGAAAGGTAAAGAAGTGCGCGTGAGAGCGAGGGAGAGAGAGCGAGAGAGAGAAAGAGTGAGAGTGAGAGACAGAGAGAGAGTGAGAGAGAGAAAGGGTGAGAGTGAGAAACAGAGAGAGAGAGTGAGAGAGAAAGAGTGAGAGTGAGAGACAGAGAGAGCGTGAGAGAGAGAGAGAGAGAGAGAGAGAGAGAGAGAGAGAGAGAGAGAGAGAGAGAGAGAGAGAGAGAGAGAGAGAGAGAGAGAGAGAGAGAGAGAGAGAGAGAGAGAGAGAGAGAGAGAGAGAGAGGAAAAAAAGAAGGGCGGGGGGAATGCAAAGATTGAAACTTTTTATAGCCACACCGAAGACTACTGTACACTTGAGCCACACATATGAATGCACACCGAGGCGATACACACCATGCAGACATTCAGACTTCAATTCAATTCAATCCAATTCAACTATATTACGACCCAGTCATGCAGAACACGAATATGCGTGAAAGCTAAAATGTAACAAATGAATGTCATTAGTAAAAAATAAATTGCTCACATCGACCTTGTTCTGCAATATTTATTATTTATTATGGAAAATTTTACAGGAGACAAAGAAAATTGATTTTAGAGAGCATTTGAGCACCAAATTTGTTCAGAACTAGAAGTTTTGGTTTCAACCCCCCCCCCCCCCCCCACACACACACACACACAAATTAGTGACATGAGATTGGTGGATACTGAAACTGAGTTTCACAACTATCTCAAGTAGAGCATGAGTGAAAACTTTCATCGTACAACAATGTCAACTTTACTTGAGAGACTTGTCAGCCGTGATTAATATTATACAACTCTCTCAACAATCTTATGGACGTTGAGATGAGATAGTTGGTCAATTCAAAGAGGCAAATCCTTTCACAAAAGTACTGCACTAGTATCTAATGTATAAATTCGAAACTAATTGCGGAACAGTTATAATGTTTTGACAGAACCTGTGCAAGACATCCTAGTAAGCAGAAATGGGAAAAGGTGATTTTCGCAAAAAATAAAATGGACTTGCGATAGTGTGGCAGAACACGGTCGACATAGTAATAATAATGCAGTTTATAGTCATTTAAAAGCAATGAAAAACCAACAGAAATAAGTTTAGATATTGGAGCACAAAAAAAACAGTATTGTACAAAAATATCTAAGGCACTCAGGCCGGGAACAAGCTATTGCTTCGTTCAATCAACTTGCTAAAAATGAATTCGATTATTCGTCTTCATTATATTCGGATGGTAGTTAAAGTTTTTTTTCTCAGCAGTCTTCTTCACATACAAGTAGATAATGAAATTCATCGCCCACCTCCATTGTTTTGCAGAAGGGACATACTCTTTCAGAAAAAAAAAATCTTTATCTGTCTATCTGTTTCTTTTGATAGGAATCTTATGGGTACTCAATCTGAATTTTATTCTTACGATTCTACTCTATAGAGACAACAGATTAAGATACCGGGTGGGGGGATTCGGAAATCGTTATTCATTATTCTGATAAAGCTAAACATGCGTATTTTGATTTGTCTTTAATATTGATAATTAGGTAATTGTGTACTTCTATTTGATATAAAAGAACCCGAGCCCCAGGGAGTTCAATGCTTGATGGATGTAGTTCAGATACTTTTGAGTTGAAATGAGGAGTTTTTTTGTGCTCACTTAGGCTGTATGGCATTAGAAAATGGGAGGCCATGAGATTGAGAAAAGAATTTTAAAGCTTTTTCACAAAACTATGTCAATTTGTATACACCGGAATTCTGGTTTACTACAAACCAGGCAGCTCGGTGTTCTCTTGCTTACCTTTAACAGTCGCTTTAAGCAATGTATGTAACATTGGTCGACCATTGCAAGGATCTAAGACTGAGACAGATTCAAGACCAAGAACACGGAGGTGGCTAGTAACCAAGGCCTCCCAAAAGCACGGGCCGAGTCTTCAAAGCAACTTTTGCATTAAGAGTCAAAAAGAGAGCTTATTTGGCACCGTTAGAAAAGTTTCACATTTTTTATGAGAGGCCTGAAGAAGAAGAAGAAGAAGAAGAAGAAGAAGAAGAAGAAGAAGAAGAAGAAGAAGAAGAAGAAGAAGAAGAAGAAGAAGAAGAAGAAGAAGGAGGAGGAGGAGGAGGAGCAGGAGCAGGAGCAGGAGCAGGAGCAGGAGCAGGAAGAAGGAGCAGGAAGAAGGAGGAGGAGGAGGAGGAGCAGGAGCAGGAGCAGGAGCAGGAGGAGGAGGAGGAGGCGGAGGAGGAGGAGGAGAAGAAGAAGAAGAAGAAGAAGAAGAAGAAGAAGAAGAAGAAGAAGAAGAAGAAGAAGAAGAAGAAGAAGAAGAAGAAGAAGAAAAAGAAGAAGAAGAAGAAGAAGAAGAAGAAGGAGGACAACACTTGACAGGAGACACCGCCATCAATACAAAAAAATGCTAATACCAGGCAAAAAAAATACCCTGTTCAAACCGTTGATTCTTTTATCGCATGGAGTTGTCATAAATTTCTATACTCAGAAAAAGTGAGAGATGGTTGCTTCAGGTTTTATAACATGACAGATCGAACAGTCATGATAATGTTGTGGGTATTCTTGCAAACTGCTTCACACGGAAGGTCAAAGAGCAAATACCTAGAGGTTATTATCTAAATCTTTTGAGGTTCTTCATATATAAAATGCCTCTGGATTTAGAATTTTAATTGTCTTACTATCTATTCATCAATGCATCTAGCCATCTGACTATTTATCTATATTAATTCTACCTGTAAATCTCAACAGCATTACACCATCTAACTCAAACCTGCTACTATATCTGTACATCAACCAGTCCCCCGTGATTTCCTCTCTCTACCCTTTTGCTCTCATTTACCTTCTATCACTAACACACACTCTCTCTTTATCCCCGTCTCTCTCTCTCTCTCTCTCTCTCTCTCTCTCTCTCTCTCTCTCTCTCTCTCTCTCTCTCTCTCTCTCTCTCTCTCTCTTCTCCAGGTGTGTTTATTCCCCATGCCTCTCTTTTTTCCCTTTCATACAATCACCTGTTAAGCGCCGTCTGCCCCCTCTATAATTTCTTTTTGTAACTGACTTTTCTGGACTCCCACAACGCCCGAGACATAACGTCACCGAGAAGAAGCTATTAGTCACAGGTTTTGAGCGACAGCGACATTGACACGAATTGAGTCACTGCTCGCCTGTATGCCTGTATGAATGTATATATATTTCTAGCTCCATTTATCTATCTATCTCTTGAAATTTACTCTTCCGTTCTCGAAATTCCTGCCTCCCTCTTCTCCAAAAAATTTCCTCTTCTTCATTCTATTCTTCTACTTGTACCGCTACCATTGCTGCTGCTGCTACTATTACTACATGAACTACTTCCACCACGAGTACTCTCTCTCTCTCTCTCTCTCTCTCTCTCTCTCTCTCTCTTTCTCTCTCACACACTCTCTCTCTCTGTCTCTCTCTCTCTCTCTCCTCTCTTTTCCTTTAAATTCCCTTTTCGCAGGCATTTAGTTGAAACTTTGCTTTATATGCATTGGACAACATTGTCTGATGCCTTTAATTTTCTCATTCTGGTTTTTTAAACAATACTAATCGTTTTGAACTGAATTTAATTATAACGTCTAGATCCAAATCTAAGTGGCATGCAATATGCATGATCACGAAATCTCTTGAATAGTCCGTAGCTAACGAAACTCTTATTAGCTTTTCTAGATCTGGGCGGTTTTGAGACTTGACAGACCCAGGTAAACAAAGATAATTCAAGCGGCGATACTTGTACTTCTTAGTTTAAAACGAAGCGCACAAGTTAAGGTTCACCAGCCATTTAAAAAAAGTTAGAAAATCTCCGACCTTACCATGCCTCGCTTAAAATCCCGATGTGTTAAATGCTCGAAATTCCACATTCGACTCACAAATACTAGAACTGAACCATTCGACACAATACATGTATTGAGCATAGTAAGGTCAGTTCCGCAGTGCTGAGAAACACAATTAACTCTAGATCTTACTTTCCTCTTGACTCCCACTGTAGAAACTGACGGTCAGACATGTATGAACTTACTGGGGCCTCACTTGTCTCACTCAGGCATAGCGTGACCTCCCGGCTCTAGCACAGCCTCTACAACAGCATCTACCATCTACAACAGGCCGGTTTTAAACTTTCTACTAGCATTTCAGAACACTTATAGATCTCTGGATTTATATATATCAAGTTTTGGGGCTATGTGCTAAGGCTTAGGCCCAGTGTCATGAGTGGGAAAAATCCGACATGACTGTGA
>JAWDGP010000422.1:1622500-1637500 GCA_033675545.1 Elysia crispata
GCGTTGAAAGTTCCCTTTCGACCACAGAATGAGAGGATCGGGCACATACAAAGGACGAGTCACTTAACACCGGTGCAGCGAACATGGGAACCTGCCTGGTTTCAGTACTAATTAGTTCGATAATTAAAAACAAAATATTTACAATTGTCTTGTCACTTCAACATCGGAGCAGCGAACATGGTAACCTGCCTGGTTTCAGTACTAATTTAGTTCGATAATTAAAACAAAATATTTACAATTGTCTTGTCACTTCAACATCGGAGCAGCGAACATGGGAACCTGTCTGGTTTCAGTACTAATTTAGTTCGATAATTAAAACAAAATATTTACAATTGTCTTGTCACTTCAACATCGGAGCAGCGAACATGGGAACCTGTCTGGTTTCAGTACTAATTTAGTTCGATAATTAAAACAAAATATTTACAATTGTCTTGTCACTTCAACATCGGAGCAGCGAACATGGGAACCTGTCTGGTTTCAGTACTAATTTAGTTCGATAATTAAAACAAAATATTTACAATTGTCTTGTCACTTCAACATCGGAGCAGCGAACATGGGAACCTGCCTGGTTTCAGTACTAATTTAGTTCGATAATTAGAACAAAACCTCACATAATTTTCTTGAATGCTGGAAAGGCAATTGTAAGATATCGGAAAAAAGATTAAAAAAAAAAATGTGTTTTGTTGTTGTAAAGAGAGCCGTTACGATTTTCAACAAATTCTACCCGCACGTGCATGTGTAATGCATATTCGTAAAACAAATTGTGAGTTGAATAAAGTTAGCTATATGTGTGATTTTAACGTTAATGAATCTTGGAACGGACAGTCTTTAATTTGTGAAGCTCATTCTATTGATGGACATTCTACTCAATCACTCCTCAATATTCTTGATGCATCCCCCACGTATGTGTACCGCAAACTGTAATTGGCGATGGAAATGTCTCACAACCTTTCAACCTAAATAAAACTTTCATCACTCTTAATGTTGTATACCATAACATAGTCATATAAATATTTAACGCAATCCAGTTAAACACTTGAGAAAAATCCACAGTAAACTTGCCTGTCTGACTACATATGGTTGATTGCACAATTTAACATCGGAGTTTGGTTGGCTGATCCGGTTCAGACACTCCCATCAAGGACGTACTATCTTCTCGACCATTACACATGACTGAGCTGTGAAAGGCCTTTTCTTTTTAACTGCTACTGATCTCAAAGAACCCGACCTGTTATCTCCCTCTTCAGTTCCGTCATCGGGAAATTCGACATGACTTGTTAGCTGCTAGCCACACTTAGTCTTAGGCACTTGACTAAAATGTCCGTGCGGACAATGTCATCTCAAGAAGGACAACATGTCACGGTAGAATAACTTGACTATAGCCACCAGATAAGGATGTATGGGTTTGACGACTTTCGAATTATATTGACGAAATTTTCTTCTCTAAACCTAACTTTTTTTTTATGCCGACCGCTATGTAGAATTATAATAAATTTCATTCTGTACAACTTGTGAGTATAGTGCAAACCGCTCTCTATAACAGTTTGTAGCTGGTGCTCTTGCTGCTCATGTTGATGTTATTCTTGCTACTGTTGCTACTGCTGCTGTTGTTGCTTTAAAGAAGCCAGGAGTTGTCGGCAACTTGCTTAACTCCGAGTGAAATACATTATAATTAGGCAGTGCTGAAAAACTTATTTTCCAAGGCTCGAATCTACAGTAAAAAAAAACCCTAAATAGCAGCGCTATAGGTACAAGACACAACAAAAATTACAAAAGACAACAAGGAAGGCAAAACAAAAAAACAAAAATGCAACTAAAATATCGAAAAGTATATAGACCAAATTTTGACTATTAAAAAAAACCATTCTCACAAGTTAATTTTTTTATGAGAATTGAGAAGAAAATGACACATAAAGAGTAATTTTTAAATTGATTAAAAAAAAAACATCAAATAAACCCTTCACACCCCCCCCCCCTTTTTTTTTTTCAATAGAAAAAAAAACAACAAAAAAACAAAAACTAAAACAAAAACAAATAAATATATAAATAAAAGAATAATTTTTTTAAGGAAAACCGCTTCATAATTGTATAAATTCTATATCTGAATATCAACCTAAGTAAAAAAAAAAAAAAAAATAAACTTTCCAAAAAATGCTCTGAAGTTAGTTATAAAAAACATTGAAACATTGAACATACGTGCAAGATGGTGTTCTTTGTTCCTTTCATCTACTCTTGACACGACAACAATCGCCTTTTGCAAGTCCTGGTTTTCTTCTTTTTTGTCTTTTTTTTCTACTTTTAATTGGTATAAGTTTGTATAGTTTCATAGGAGCAAAAAGAAACATGGAATTGAGCCCATTGCCTACAATTTTATATGAGTTCGTTCTAGGAAATGTTTCCATATCTCTTCTTAATGTCTGGTTATGGATACTCCTCGTGTATCTATTTTAAAGATTTTTTGAAGAATGTTTACTGCCGATACTACTATTATTGTCATTTACTCCTGATTAATTAGGAGATATTGATTAAGATAGTGCGGAAGAGACAAAAAACAAAAATAAAAAAAAAACCAAAACAAAACCAAAAACCAAAAAACCAAAATCAAAACAAACAAAAAAAAACAAAAACAAAAAACAAACAAACAAACAAAAAATAATTGCAGTTGAGTACTTGTAAAGCACCTTGAATTTCTTAAATTTGTTCGCAAACACAACTCACAATATTGTTCGCTTTCTTATTTTTTACTCGAAACAAGAAGGAAAAGTAAAATCTAGAGTTGCCAAAGATCACCAGTTTTGTACTACTAATGAAACCTTATTTACAATCTGATAGGTTTAAAGTAAATTGGCTTATAAGCTAGATCTACAACCTTCGTCGCCACCAAAAAAAAAAAAAAAAACAAAAAAAAATGAAAAGACGTAACGAGTTTAAGTAAGGGGTTTTAATTTTTGGTATACCGGTAGCGCATATTATTATCTTACTAGACAATGCATGTAGTTCTTATCTAGGTATCGCAGACCTATCAATGAAGGCCTTGATCTAGATCTACATGAAAGTTAAATCTAGATATAAATCTAAATATATATTAGGACAAATGGGGATTTTTAAAACGAACTAGTATTTAGTGACAACATCTACATGAATGTGCATTTAAAAGGGGTATTTAGGGTAGAGCTTTATAGCCAGCTACTTTATCTGCGTGTCATTTTCTTGCTTTAAAAGTCAAAGTATAATTACATGTATGTCTGTTTCGATGAGACTCAATTTCCCCAACAGATTGAGCCAGCCATGATTCGAAACAAATATCCGGTTATAACAGCAAAGAGCTCTACTTTTGAGTCATCTGGTGTCTCTTCCGTTTTATGTTTGGGACGGAGAAGGCGGGGGAAGAGAAAAAAAAAAAAAAAAGGGGGGGGGGGGCATGCTTCCATCACCAATAGCTTATATACATATCTAATCTTTTATCAGGCAATTATTAGAGTTTGTTGACAGTCATGTCCTATTTTCAAGTTGAAGCGGGGCAAAGATCACGAAAGATAAAAATAATTATTTTTTTCTCTTCTGGCGAGACCAAACATATTTGTAAAGATCTCCTCTGTAATGTCATGAAAGTAATCACTGTCTTATTGCTTGATGGTCCTCTTAAATAATGATTTGCCCTTTTCAGTGATCTCCCCTGCAAGTACCTTCATGCCTATGCCTGGAACCACTTGAAAAATAATTTTTAATCCAAAATCAGTCCAGGCCATTGTTTAAAGCAACTGCTCTAGGTGTCTGATGCCCCATGGTACTTCACCATTTCAATAAAATCAATTTTCTGAGAAGATACAAATCGTTGTCGGCTGTTCGACGATCTGTTGATAGTAACCCTAACTATGAAGCTCTCAGCTCCTAGCAAAATAGCTTAAGAGATGATTCATTCTCAGTAGATCTGACATTCCTCATGTCTGTCTATCAGTAAGTCAATATAAATTATCTATCTATCCAAATCTATCTGTCTTTCTTTTTTTCTGTGCCTGCCTACATGTCTGCGGTACCGATCTTTTAGTGTAGTAATTCAACTCTATTTATAGACGGACCTCCTTGCCATTTTCTCTTATCGATCTAACTATCACTATCATTTTACTCTCTCCCCAGGGTAAAAACCATTCGTTTCATGTATCACTGCTGATGTTGGTTGATGGAAATTAAGTCACCTATTAATTTTACCACTATGAAAGCTGCCCACAGATTCGATGCCTAGTCTGATGAAAAAAGCAAAACGGCAATTCTCAAACAATGGCTCTCCTTGCAGAAGCCCACAATGGTGAACAAGCAGAACCAAGCAGGATAGCCATTCCTAAATAAATGAAATACATCGGAAATTAAAATTTGACCACCGTGAAAATTTGTTTGATAAGATTTACATGATTCATCATAAAAATTTTAAAATGACGAGTATGATATTATTATCATGGAAATTTGTAGCATATACTGTCTTGACAGATTTGCTGACCAGACGAAATAGGTAATACCGTTCTGCTTTTGGTTTGTGTCCAAATTTAGAGAAACAGGAGCGCTAACTTCATTGTCTGATACTCTAGCTTTATTACCTCAGCCAGTCTAAGAACATTAAATTTTTTTCTGATTATAGTGAACGCCGGTATTAGCGGCATTTTCGCTTACGATTTCCTTTAAAAGTTTAAGTAAAATATCGTATGTGTCAGAATTGAGGATTCCTTAAATACAGTCCAAGTCACGGAAGTGAACAAACTTTTGCAGTAAATGTAAGAGTGATCTATATCATTTAATTTTTTGGCAGAGCTAGAAAAGTTGGATATTTTGGTTGTGTAGGTCTGCAGGCTGAATTATAAGGGCGTTTTAAGTACCGCGGTACAATTCTGTCATAATAATGCCCAAAAGTTGAAAGAAATAGAATGATCACTGTAACTCAAACAACCATGAAAAAGGTTGTTCGCTTCTGTGATTCGCCTGTATATTAGGAAGCCTCGGTCAGAGAGTAACTTAAAATAACTCAGCCGCGGTTACTTGAATTTGTCATTTCATTGATTGAGGTGAAAAAGCTGTTACAGGTACGATCAGTATGCCTTTCACAGATACACATATACATTTTTCACTGAAATGCAGACTTCAGTAATGTGAAAAATCAAACATTTTCAATTCATTTGTAATCTATTTGAAACATTGATAGGTCTCATCTGGTACTGTTTTTTCAAGTAGTAGCTTAATTGCCGCATTGATAATGAACCTAATTTACTTAAATTTTCAAATTCATGCTATTTAGTTGGCTTACTTCTGTATCTATAAAAATATTTACGTCTACTTTACGGCCTTCTTACCTTTTCTTTCTCCCCTTCGGTCTTAAATTGACGAATATCTGATGGCACGAATCAGTGGGAGCTCTTTTTAACTTATAATGCGGGTCACAAATTAAGGAAAAACGGACAGATACACAAAGGGGCCCTTCGGGGTGTCCCGGGTATTTTCGTAATTTTCGGGAGCCGCCATAACTGGTTTGGTCAATAACTTTACTTATCCCGTGTTATAAACAATAGTGTTCTAGTAGAACATTGTGTTGAAAAGTGTCGTAAAACATTATTTTCAGTTTAACTGTACATCTTTAAAAAACTTAGCAAACAGTTTTTTTAAAGTATTACTTTTTGCAAGATAAATCTACATTAGAAATAGGATCTAATCTAGAAGAATATATATCATGGATGCACGATGTGATGCAAACTTTTTTCGGTTTTTCTTCTGTTTCGAAAATTGTTCGAGGTACTGAATTTCTTATAGTAAATGTAGTATCATTTTCTGGTTATTCTTTAGAAGTTAGAAAAAGTTTGGAGTAAATATATATATATATATATATATATATATATATATATATATATATATATATATATATATATATATATATATACGCACACACACATGATTCAATTGGCAGAATATTCTGTGCTTGAGAAAACGTGAGGGTTTGTCTTCCATTTAGTTAATCATACTCTTCTACCAATGACTTTAAAATTTCAATATATGTAGATCTATATGAAAAAAATTAGATGATTGATCTAACAAAAGCTATATGTAGATCTACGATATCGTGCCTCTAATGCATCCGATAGATTAGGCCTTGATTATACTGGCTTCACTAAATAATTACATGTACTGTATTAAGAATATACTTTGTAGATCTCTAAATCTAGATCTAGCACTGGTAAGTAAACGGCACAATAGTCACTGCTTCGGGCGTTTTAATCAGACGTACTCGAACAAAATCTAGATCTAGATTTAGCTTGATCTAAGTCTAGATATGTATGGTGCACCTTTATATTTTGGAGTCATGTATTTAAATACATTTACAGAGTAAGTTTATGGATGTTTCATATTATTTAATTGATTTATTTTTAAATTATGATAATGAAAGATGGCAGTTTGAGTGATCTCTCACGGCCTCAGTCCATAGCGGGGAGGCGCCGATTGCAGGCCGAAATTTAGTTAAAACTGTCTTAGTTTCGCTAGCTTTATGTATTGAGAAATTTGAAAAAATTGTTCGACTTAAATCTCAGTAGAAAATTAACCATGTAAGTTATAAATTTTTATACATAGGCCAGGAAAAATGCTGGTACGGTGCTCTTTTATATGCTTGTTGTCATGGAAAGGAAGTTTGTTGTGACCAAAACTAATATGTCGGAAGACCCTGACAATCACTGAAACGAAAGGACAAAAAAGTTGAAGTTTATGCTCAGTCTGGACATCTGCGTGGCCTCATTAACCTGTGATGCGGGCCATTCACTAGGCAAGTTTACAATGCTTCGTTCGCAGTGGGACAACTATATTGGACGTTTAATCTTTGCCTCGCCTACGCACCGTACACAATTTTCATTCTGAGTGATGAGAAAGGCATTATGACTTATCACATTAGCTACTTAGTGAAACACTAAAGCTTTGATACTGACAATATAGATTATGTGGCTTTATGCTCTTTGCATACACGTTCTTTTTTCTTCAAATCATCGGTGTTATTTTGTTTTGGTTTGTTTTGTTTTAGCCCTTTCTATCTTTGTTGCGCAATCGGATTGTTTAAAAAATTGAACCAGTTGATGAGATACCTTGTCTCTAAATTATCATGGTTAATTTTATTTTTACTTAAAAATCCATTGCCATTCGTGTAGCTCAAAAAATGTCAACTTGTTTCCTTTGACTAGGGTGTCCTTATTGTTTTTACTCTTCTTCTTCTTTTTTTTTAATACCAAGCAAAGACCATATTTTTTTCCGCCTTCTTCTTAAATAGACCTTTTAAACTAGAACACAGATTATTACTTATATCTTTTCAATATACTAAATCTAGACTGACTGTGGTGAGGCAAAAAACAAAACGAATTCGAGACATTCAGTGATACAAACGGGTCAGAGACTTTTGAAAATATATTTTAGTCCCTGTAAAAACTACCGTCTATTGTTGTTCATTTGAAGCCTCTTTTCCAAAATATGCAATTATCTTTCATCAACAAATAAAACTAAAAAACACAAGCTCCTTTAAAAGAAACACCACTAAATCAAAAGAAACTGAAACACCTGGTCTGAAATGAATTTTCCAGTTCGGTCGACTCTAGGGCGACGGTGGCCACCTACAGAAGCGGGACGAGGTCTATATTGTAAAACTAAAAGGCTACTGGTGTCTTCTTTGCGCTTTCTCCTTCTGAAACTCTGGATTGTACATTAATTTAGTTTACTGAATTCTGATATGTCTCAACCAGTCACCAATATGTTCGAAAAAGAAACTGAAGAAAAATTATGGATTTAAACTATAAAATACTCTTGTAAAATGTATTGTGTTGTGTTGCAATAGACATGTTGCTAATCGAGCCATTGTTAGAAAGTGACCTATCATGGGATTCCTCGCTAACCCTGCGACTCAAAGAAAGTAGGTCCATATCTAGAGCAATTTCAGTTTCAAGAGCAACACGCAATGACGCGCCCGAGGCTAGTGTTTCAGTTTTGTTGCCCAGACTTTGGGGAGCGTAGATCTAGATCTAACACCAAACCTTTAAATAAAAATTCTTTTGACATTGTGAACAACTTGATCCCTTCATTAATCACCTCGCTCTGAGTATGTAAAGAAGGTGAGGTTTTCTCCAAGCAATGATGCATTCTTTTTCCTCTTGAAAAATACAATCTTTGAAATTAATTCGATTACAACAATCAGCCCGTCTACAGCCACAATATAACATACCTGGAGGCTTTTCAAAAAATAAAATGAAGCTAAAAAAAACTTATGAGTAATTATCTCTTATTAAAAGTTTGCTCATATTTGGAACAAAGTTAACTCAACAATGTTATTCCAAAGGCTTGCAAGAAAAGTATTCGAGCTAATAAGCACAAGTTTTATTTTGAGTTTATTTATTAACAAGTCACCTTTCCTATTCAAAATAAAAATTTGGTCAAACCACAACATTTCGAATAAATAGATTCAACCTGAAAGGATCGTAACTTTTATTTTTATGAAACCTATGAGCTCATGTTTTAGGTCCCTGTCTAAAATCAACAAATGTATCACCCTATGAATACCTTCTCAAGACCATGAAATCTATAAAAGAAGCATTCAAGGCTAATGTTGTGCTTCAGTGGGGAGAAGAACTAATGAAGCATCCTACTTTGATTTGTTGTTGTTGTTGTTGTTTTGGACAGCACTTTTTCCCCACATCAGGTTTGGTTTGATTTGCTCTTTTGCTTAGATCTCTATTCCTATTATTGCAGAAAGAATGTCCTCTAGGCGACATAATTATATGAGTGGAATTTAAATGGCTCGAGGTTCTATATACTTTAAAACTGTTAAATAAACGGCTATGGAAATGTAAATTTCTTATTCATTTATATCATCTAAAGTTTTTTTTTCTTCAACGCAGATGTTTTCCATGCTGTAATTTTGAAGTTACTCTTACGACTAGCTGAAAACGAGTTCCCTGACTTCAACGTTTCCTAGTTTTACAAGCATGCTGGGTGTGGCCCGTTTACGTTCCATTTCTGCGCATCACATAATCCAAACATATTTTAGGCCTCTTTGGCACCGTGCATACCAAACGAAACTGAAACCTATCTTATAGAAAGTCATAGGATTTACCTACCAGACCTTAGATTTGGTTGGAGCTGGTACCAATCACATTAAGTAGTGTAAATTACTTTTGAAAAAAAAAAACCAAATCAAACAAACACTTACATATTATAATTAAATATTAAAAGTCTATGTTAAAATATTAGCACGATAAACATCTTTATTCCTCTCAAAAGGGCGCATGGCAGCCGTGACTGGTCCATGACAATTGAAGCAGATGATAATAATGCAGAAATGCAAGTAAAATTTAGAACAACAAAAGCATCGTGTAATAGGTCAATAAAGTTGTGGTTTTAAAGAGAGGTAGACATTCGACGGCAAATTAACAGTGTGTGCATGAGAGGGAGAAAGAGAGAGAGAGAGAGAGAGAGAGAGAGAGAGAGAGAGAGAGAGAGAGAGAGAGAGAGAGAGAGAGAGAGAGAGAGAGAGAGAGAGAGATACAGACAGACAGACAGACAGACAGATAGACAGACAGACTTCAGTTTCACGAAACATACTAGGCACTTTACAGTCAACATGACGAGACGGTTATAGGTCTGAATAGACACGACAGGCCATTTTCTTTGTGGCACTGCCTGATAAGACCCACAGGTTCTTTGATCAATAAAGCATCTTTAGTCACAGTAGAGGACAGATTATTAGTGCAAGGAAGACTAAGAAAAGGTTATTATTTATTCATAACTTAGTCAAGGTCAGACAGCAGTGATGACGGTGGTGTTAAATAGTTCTGTGTGATCGGTGATGTGGCTACTTGTTTCCTAGTTATTTTTTATTGTACTATGTCTTTCCAAGTAACAAAAAATCTTGTCGGCTTCCAGGACTGATTGGTTTTTCTATTATTTTCAATCAGTGAGGAGTATTACTGCGAGGAACATTGACAAAATGCCGCGACGCGGGAAATTCTAGGAGTCTACCATATTGGTGCAAATTAAAAAAAAAAATGGATATAGAACTCATCACAAAATGCCCGTTGAAGGCCGATATCTTACCATCCAAGAAAAAGAAAATGATGAGTAGAGTCCAAACATTTGTGACATGGCTGATGGTGTAGACCTTTGAACCTTTTAGATAATGTAGGGTTTTATCATCGAAGAATGTCAGCTCCGTGGATTTTGAAAAAAGTCGAAAGACGACCACAGGGCTTGGTGCGTCGATATTTGCACAGCATTGATAGAAAGATGCAGGCAAATTGCACCTAACATGGGACTAGCCTTGTAAATGATTTCCAACAACCCAATGAAAGCTTTTAAGAGACACTTTATTAAAGGGGGCAACACTAGTCTTGGATCCACCATATATCACAACAGAGATAAGACGAAATTCTGGCTAAGTTTGAAGCATTTTTTTCTCAACATCGCTCATCTTTTATGCAGGAGTTCTTCAGATCTTGTAACGATCTTGCTTAAAGCAATGACCATCAATAATACTAAATACTAAGAAACTCTTAGTAAGGCACGAAAAGCATAAGTTTATTGCTGCAAGAGAAAAGAGGTTTGGCTGAGATCGTCATTTGGAACATGACAACGCCACTCCCAAACTGTAAAAGTCCCCACAAATTTGCATGTAAATCAAACGTTTGAGAGGTTTAAGCCAAAGCACTCAATAGTGAAACTTTTCGACTTTCATCAGACTAGACGAATGAAGCGCGTTATCTATCCGAAAGATTCACCGATGATACAAGCCTTGTTGAGCTAATTGGCAATTATGTCCTTTAGACACAAAAGTCTACGCGAAATGAATAACTTTTTCTATACGGCGTAAAAGATGTAGATCTTCCCTGAGATTTATTGAGAAATGAAGTAATAAACTGCTTAAGTTTTAACTTGTTCACGCAGAATATTTTTTTATTTACACTTACATCCCTATTATAACGGTAGCTGTTTTTCAGTGTTAGAGGTGTTTCTGCTCCTGCTACATGTACATGTATTTCACATTGGAAATGCATAGTAGATGTAGACTAGATCTAGGTCTTAACGAACTGCTCTAAAAGAAACCTCTAAGATAAACTTTATTTCCTACTTATTTGAAGAGAAGAAAGAAGAAATCATTCTCTGCGTAGCCAGAATATCCCATTGAAGACGCATACTTTAATGAACAAATTTTGAGGAGAAGTAAGCTACAAAATTAATGTTTAAGATTTATTTAAGAGTGTCCCTACATAACTTGCGCTAATGACGTTACAGCCACATTGATATGTAGGAAGCTAGAATAAATTTGAAACTGTATGAGAACTTGTGAAACAAGGTCAATGCTAATGATCTTATCACCACACCGAGTGGGAGGAAGCTTGAATAGGTGGAAGCTGTGACCTTGTCTCGGCAAGGCAGTGAATGTCTTACTGAGGTGCGAATTCGATCCTTATTTTCTTGTGCTTTTAACGTCATTCGTCTTATTCGTCGGTCTCAAGTTAGACGTAGGTTTGTGATAATTTCTGCTATTCTGTTTATTTCATTATCGATCATTTGCAACTTTTCATGCTTAGATCTCGTTTCGACTGCTCCAGCCTCTCGTTTATTGCCTACCTTCTTTGCTTCAAAGTTATGACAACATCTAGGCTGAAGGAGGATGCTAGAATACATTGGAACTCACATCAAGGCCAGTTTCATGATCTTATCGCAACATTGAGAGAGAGGATGCTAGAGCTCATTGGAGCTGTGTGAGAACTCTTCAAACAAGACCATTGTTCATAGTACACTGTGTTATGGGAGGACTCTTCAAACAAGACCATTGTCATAGTACACTGTGTTATGGGAGAACTCTTCAAACAAGACCATTGTTAATAGTACATTGTGTTATGGGAGAACTCTTCGAAACGACGTGAGAAAGAAGACGGATGTAGATTAGAGTGCAGCGTTTTCGTTTCTCTGTTTGATGATAACAAATCTTGTATGGGACTACATACTTCAGACGTTTCGAATGATAGATTTTTAAACAAAATACAAAAGTGCAACATTTCTTACCCCACGCTCACTTTTCAATGAGCATTTCATATTACTGACCAAATCAGTTGACAAACGCAGAGTATATTCAGATAATATTTATGAACATAACTGCCCATTCAATGGTTGACCTTATACGTATCAACCGAAAGATTGCTTAATGAAATCTTATTTTGGAAAATCAAATAAACCGCCAGCTGTCTTTGTTTCATTTTCAAGAGTTACCTTTCGAACACAATCATGAAATGACATACTTTGGGGCCTTGCATTATTCTGTAAAATGATTCAATTTTAAAAGCTTACATTCCTTTAACTCAAAGTTGCGAACAAAAATCAATTTCACAAAACAAAAAAAAATCAGAAAGGCATCACATTGATGTCTTCTTTATAGGCATATAAAAAAAGGCGAAACCATTTCTTGAAACCACTGTAGCCATTATTTTGTGAGACGTAGCCTAAGCACGTTTCGTTTCTAAACCTATCTAAACTTACGTAATAAAAAGTATGGTATTTTAAAGGCCTGCATTTAGAATGATTTCTAAGAAATATTTGAGTTCGCTGCGCAGATCTGTGTTCTGCATGTTAACACCAGCATCAGACTGAGTCATGGCTAACATTGATAAAACCTATAAGGCTGAACGTTAAATCTCATAGTTACTTTTTTCCTCTGCATAATTCGCATGTTAATATATAATTATGGCCCATTCCAAACAGTGCTACTCACCTCCTGTGAATGCACATTTTACATTCAACCCAAGGAAGGGATACATTTCCATAGCAGCACATCTTTCTTGAACCATCGAGACCTTACGAGTGCGCCAGAGCGGCTGTGTCAACGCCTCTTCCTAATGTGTTAATTTCTGTTGTGGCCAGAGAGTGTGGGGGGAAGGGGTTGGACAACATGCGAGGGAGAGAGAGAGAGAGAGAGAGAGAGAGAGAGAGAGAGAGAGAGAGAGAGAGAGAGAGAGAGAGAGAGAGAGAGAGAGAGAGGTAGGGGTGGGGAGGGAGGTGTAGGGAGAATCACTGGCCTACGGCCCACTCTCCCACTCACTGGCATTGAGGGCCAGCCTGGCAACCGCTAACTTCAGACTGATGTGGTGCAGTCTACCACGGCACGTCTTTCGACTCAGTGCTCGATCTTATCGATTCCAGACTCTAATTGAGACTCGAAAGCAAAGAACTGATGTGGTTGTACTTACTCTTCATGAATGTGGAATTGTTTTTAACTTTAATGTTATTATTTTTTTCTTTATTTCGCGACGGTAAATGATACTTTATACAAAGATTTTATCATGCAGTGGGTTGATTTGCACATAAATATTAAGCTTCAGCAGTGACGTTTGTTGTGCGAAATTAAACTTACCTTTGTATAACATGGTGAAGATATTAAGGAAAGATAACGATGATGTCAAAACAATAATTAAAACGTCACGGACAATAATGTATCGGATTTCATAACAGCAACAAAAGTGTCAGAGCAACATGGTAAACAAGTATGCTATGGTTTCATTTCAAAATGCAATGGTTAAAAAGAAAATCAATAATTATGACCTATTAAAATAATGGGGGATTTTTGCCTTGTTTTTTTTTTCTCAAAGACCCTTAAAATTACTTCCTTTCAACATTGCAGGTGTAAGATACAAATCGATAGTGCCGTAGTCAGTTGCCGTACCCCAACAGCAAACGTTAGACAGAACCCATGTCATTGCGAGATCATGTGAATGAAATGCAGCTGCTTTACCAAATCATAATAATCAAAACCCAAGATCTGTATTCTGAGCTAACAGCACCTAACCCCATCAAGTATAGAGATTGGTAATAGTAGTAGTAGTAGTAGTAGTAGTAGTAGTAGTAGTAGTAGTAGTAGTAGTAGTAGTAGTAGTAGTAGTAGTAGTAGTAGTAGTAGTAGTAGTAGTAGTCTGCTATTTATAAATCTACCAGTCCTGTTTTATTCCATAAAACGAAATCGCCGCAGTCATGGTATTCAATCGTTACAAGCAAATTGCTCTGAAATCCATACCACAGGGTTAAGTCCAGGGCCAATCCTACACAGAATGGACAAACTTTTTTATCATTAGGTTATAGATTAGGGGCAAGGGTGGGGTGCGATTTTTTTAGGGCGAGGGAAACAGAATGAATTTGAATGAGAGAGAGAGAGAGAGAGAGAGAGAGAGAGAGAGAGAGAGAGAGAGAGAGAGAGAGAGAGAGAGAGAGAGAGAGAGAGAGAGAGAGAGAAAGAGCGTGTGGAGAAAGAAGCAGCAGGAAGGCAAATGTGCATATCTCCACTATGTATAAAGAGATCACAAAGAGACAAGAAACCGTACTCTATTTCTATTGGGTTTTCAACAGTTGTCTCTCTCCCCCACCCCCACTCTTCCCTTTCTCTCTCTCTCTCTCTCTCTCTCTCTCTCTCTCTCTCTCTCTCTCTCTCTCTCTCTGCCTCTCTGTCTCCTTCTATGTCTCTAACTCTATTTGATTCTCTTCCTTTTTTTCTCGTTGTCTCCCTTTCACTTTCAGTTCCTCCTCTACCCTCAGAGCCTTTTCTCCCCTCGATTTCCTCGGCTCTCTGCGATGCCATTGGATCGATAATAAAATCTAGAGAAAGGCCCGAGGCCGTGTGCAGAACTGCGTGCCAGTCAGGGTGAGTATACGTGTGGGTACTTTAGTCGATTTTACACGACACTGTGTCTGTGTCTGTGCGTCTGTCTGTACGTAACTACAGGTGTTTGAATACGCCATTTGCAGATCAAAGGTGGTAGAATGCGTGGTAGATGTGGCTGTAAAGTGTGCAGAACCGCAATTCCTGCATGTGCATTCATCAGAATTGGCAGGCGAATTGATAGTATAGGCTAAGCTGTGTCAGGTCAGGCTGAAAATGGAAAGGAGATGATATGGGCAAGGAAGGAGAGAAGAAGTATTACCGTAAGAACAAGCGATAAAAAAGGGAGA
>JAWDGP010000422.1:1642500-1667500 GCA_033675545.1 Elysia crispata
ATGTAACCACGATCAGAAGGAAGGGAAAAGACTTCACCAATGCATTATTTCATTTGAAAGATGAAAATCTTGTGAATATTCGAAGTCAATTAAGTGTTGGGTTCAGCTTTTCATCTAGTGTTTTTTTTCCTTTTCCGTTATTATTGGACAAAATTTTTTTGTCTCTCTGCCTCTCGCAATAACCGTTGAAAGTGCAGTTTAAAATTATGCAGTTGCTGCTAATGCATAGATGTAGTTACATTGGTCTAAATCGATATATTGAAAAAGAATATTTCTCTCTCTGCTCTCTCTCTCTCTCTCTCTCTCTCTCTCTCTCTCTCTCTCTCTCTCTCTCTCTAAAATAGGATAATAGGTGATCATAAAATTATCAGAGTGTTGATGATCTATTATTTATAATGCAATAACGTTCATAAATGATAAAACGTTGATTCTCAAGCTGACAGATATAATACCGATGAGAACGAAGACGGTGATAATGATGATAAGGATGAGAATAATAAAGATAACGAAACTAATAATCGTTATGTTGATGAGGACAGCGATAATTTCAAATAAGATATTATTCATAATAATAGGAATATTAATACCACAATTACTACTTCTACTACTACTACTACTACTACTACTACTACTACTACTACTACTACTACTACTACTACTACTACTACTACTACTACTACTACTACTACTACTACTACTACTACTACTACTACTACTACTACTACTACTACTACTACTACTACTACTACTACTACTACTACTACTACTACTACTACTACGTGCTGCTGCTGCTGCTGCTAACTATGGCTAGCGATGAGCGTTAAACTTGGGGCCATACAATGAGCTGCTTTCAGCATACGCTGCTTTAAATCTCCAATCAAATGAAAATTTCAGTTAACATCTGAAAAATCATTGACAGAGAGAACTTTGCTATCTCATAAAATCTCTAATAGTTTTTAATATTTCATGCAGAGAAAATGCAGAATTACATTCCATGACACGAAAATAGCGAATTTCAAAACTTAAAAACAATTCTTTTTCCTTAAAACTAAAAAAAGTGGAGATGGAATAAAGCGTTTCTAAGACAAGAAGCAACATACTAATGGGAAATATGCTTGGAGTTTCAAACTTAAAACCCAGATAATTTATTTTTCAAGTACACGGTAACGATGACTTTGTCAAATCCTAAGAATTTTAGCAATGAGGATGCATTTTCCTTTTGCAAGTCTACGCTCCTCAATAGTTGCCATTAAACTGATGTAAAACTGCAAAATGATTAATTATTTATATCTAGTCCTTTTCATAGTTTCAATAAGGTTAGCAACTATTCTATTTTTAGGAATTTCTTTTACAATTATTATTGTCTTGTCACTGCGTCATTGATACAATGCCAGATACACATACTATGTACTATCAATGGTTTGTTTACGTTAAAAAAAGCAATTTATCGGAAATGTTCTCCTTTATTTTCACCAATTATAGCGGCTAGAAGGATTTTTTGCTTTACACGGTGCCCTCTAAGGAAAAATAAGTACGGGCTACAGTTCACATTCAAGTACTAAATTATAACAAAAGAGGGATCATTATTCAATACGATCAGTAGCGATTATAGTCACCCTACTTCTCCTGTGTGATCTAATGTTGATTTAAAGTCGGCTCAAACAGCATTGATAGCACTCAAGCAACCAAGCACTATTAATTATAAGGGACAAATTTTTTCCCCGAGAGGCTAGCTGAACATTTCTGTGTCGCTCATAACAACAAAAAAGTAAAAATTAAATCTGTGCCAAGCTGTAATATTCTTATAACCACTCAGTTCTCTCCTTATCAAAGGGAGATTTTATAGTGCCAACATGATACGCACTCTGCAAGGTCGGTACAGCATAAAGTGCTGAAATATTTTTGACACCGCGTGCGCTACACCATTAGTGAAGGATCTCTAACATTTTTTTTTAAATACTGGTAAAGAATCTCTATGTTTTTTCAATAATAGCGATTGATTCAGGTTTATTTACTAAAGAATATCAATCCAAGACAACGGCAATAGTTTATTTAGTTATCAACAAGGGAAACGTTGCTAGACAATTTCAGTGGTTCAGATGGCAGTTGAACCTATTCAAGTTGCGAGATTCTTCACCGCACAGTTAACTGGCAAAAGTTTACGAGCATGAGCCTCTTATCCAAGAATGTTGGGCTTCGTCTTATCATACCATAATTATATTTGCTGTATACATTCAATAAAGAACAACGACACCAATCTAATAATTTTCTCATTGCTCTTTTTGTGAGAACTGCTATACATGTTATTATGATGAAATGATTTTTTTCCCACTTTCCCGTCAAATGGCAGAAATCCCGCAATGACTTAATAGTGCTCTTTGGTTTGAACAATAAATTGTCCAACCTCCAATCCAGCTCCCCCTCAGTCTATCCGAAGCAATAAGTGTACAGTACTGAAAGTCCTAGTAGTGGTAGTAACCCTGCTCATCGAAGATGTTGGCATTGCTGTAAAAAAAAAAAAATCTTAACTGACTCTGTGTCATCTGAAGTTTAAATTATCTAGATCGAAAATGTCCACAGTAAGACTTAGTACTGGAAACATTTTAAACGCAAAAATACTAAGTAGTTTATACTCAACACGGACATCTTAGCTCGCCTTTTTTGAGAAAAACGTGTGCATGAATTGACTTTCGAGGCTGCATAAATCTCATTTTATGTTGCATCGCAATTAACAGCCTCGAGGAAATTAAAAATTAAAAAAAAAACAAGCCTCAACTTCCACATAAGTCTGGCTTACTTATCCATTATGCAACTCATTTCTTTTTTTGCTTACAAAAGTTGATTGCAGTTCTTATTTGTCCTTTGTGAAAATATAAAGTTCGCCAGAAATTAAAATAAATGGAAGAGAATTATTTTTGAGAAATCACAATAAAAATCAATCCCACTTCATCATTGAAAATACCTGTTAGAAGTTTATATATATGCTGCTTTTTGTGATAATTGTTTACTGATGAGTCTGAATGAACAAAGTTCCACCACTGACTGTTGTGGGTTTTTTTTGTTTTTTTTTTTTTTTTGGGGGGGGGTAAGAAAACGAAAGGAAAAACAACAAAAATTTGCAAACTGGAATATAAAAATTATTTAATAGCATGCATATTTTTTAACTAGAAAAATCGTTGAAACCTAACATTTTGACTCAACAAAATTAAAATACATTTATTCCTTAAAAGATTGTTCGAAAAAAAGAATCAGAATGCACTTTATTATGGATATCTATATCTGCGCCATCCATGTACTTATAAACTTTTATGCCTTTTTTTTTTTTTAATAATATTCTTGAGAGGGGGAGAGGGAGAGAGAGTGAGAGTGAGAGTGAGAGAGAGAGAGAGAGAGAGAGAGAGAGAGAGAGAGAGAGAGAGAGAGAGAGACAGAGAGAGAGAGAGAGAGAGAGAGAGAGAGAGAGAGAGAGAGAGAGAGAGAGAGAGAGAGAGAGAGAGAGAGAGAGAGAGAGAGAGAGAGAGAGAGAGAGAGAGAGCCCTGTATGAATGGCATAGACTACAAAATCACCCAACTTAACATCAGTCACAATAAAGGTGGCAGGGATTTTGCAATTCTTTGCTTAAGATCAATCTTGAATGAATTAGATTATTTATGCTTTGGTTTCAGCATCAACCTGTGAAATCAAACGCAATTTCAAAAGAAAAAAAAAACAAACAAAAAATTCATTTACAATATACATGTAATCCTTTTATTCTTCACAGTGACTTTATATGTTAAAATTAATAGTTAAGCCTTGATAATAAATATTGCATTTGCAAGTTTTTGACATTTTTCTTTCCTATTTCCAAACGTAAACGTTTCAAAACAATGAAATGTTGGTTTATTGTTGTCTTAAGTTAAAATATCTGAACCTAAAGTAGAAGATATGAAGCCAAGTTTTCTGCATTTTTTGGCACCATCCCACCTAAAATCTGCCTAATATATAGCCAATGAGCTACAGTAAAGATGAAATTTTTCCAACTTTACATAAAAAAGACAATGGAATAATATTTATAATCGGTCTGCACATTTTTGCTTGAAATAAAATAGTGCAATCAAAGTAAAAACTGTTCTGTGGATAACAGATAGACTTGCTTTGAAAGAAATAAAAGACAGATTATAAATAAGCAAAATTTTTATCTTCATAAAAATATTTTCTTTTCAAACCTTTATATTTAGCATACAAATATAAACAGCAATAACTAAATGGCTGTGGATCAAATAAAATTGCTAAGTGTTTAACAACCATGAATCAGACAATAAAAGGATGGTTTTCATGGAATTTAATTTATATTGTATATTTAACGCATTGTTCTAATTAACAGTTACCATGATCATTTTGATACAAACAAAAACTTTTAAATGACATGGCTTTCTTAATTTTCAAAATACTGTAAACATGAAAAAAACAATCTTTCACAATTTCATACGTTCACTATGTAGGCAGAATAAATCTGATATTGGAGGTGAAAAAAAGTGCCTATAGATACAATAGTCTGAGCTATTGAGGCAAAGAACCTATGTACATGTATATCCATATAACTGAGGTGTCGCAATGTCGTCAATAAAGTCTTACAGTAATGAGTTCAACAATGACTGTGTTTTGAGAATAAAGTGAGCGCGTTATGATGTTACAAATAGGTCAAAATCACATCATGGATTTCTAAAGAGAAAAGCATTGACACCATAAAGTTTAGATGATAAGTGAGTTGCATGGTCCAATCTTACAGACTAATTTACTGCTTGAAATCTCTCAAAGATTATATCAAGGTTAACAATGTTAAAAAAATGTAGCCCTTTGTTTTCAGCAAGCTAAAGCCTCTTCATCTTGCTTCCTGCAAAAGAAAAGATAGCCTTCCAAAAGATTTCCTAGAGTTATTAAAATTGCCATGATTGAGGCTAAATTTGTTACAGCTCTGTGCACCATTACTTCAGTTGGATTATGTCTTGCCATTAAAAAATGGAATAAAATGTTATAAACGATTCTGTTGCCGGTTATTTAAATGAGCCAGGGAATAAAGACACAGGACAAGTACACAGATCAAACTGTAAAACTCAAAATAAAACAAAATGAACTGTCTTTCATAGTCATTACATGGAATAGCTTCATATGGAATTAAAAATCAGCTTTACTTTCTCCAAATTATGAACAAAAATTTCTTTATATAATTGCTCCAGCCTGTGTTTAACAGTCAATTTATGCATACTCATGACAATAATAGAAAAAGCCACTTGGAATGTATCTTATGTATAATTTCAATTTCAAAAAACCATGCATCCTTATAAAAAGAAGACAAAAATTCACTTGGAATGTATCTTGTATATAATTTCAAGTACAAAAATTAGTAAAAATTTGCTTTGGACTTTGAAAATATGATAACATTTTAATATTTTGATAGACAAGCAGGTTGATGAAAGATGAGAAAGTGGAAAAACTGTATATAACACTTTATAATTAAAATCTTTTACTCCATGAGCATCAATGAATGTAATATGAATATAAAGTGAGACTAAACAAAGCTAAAATAATGAAATGCTGCACAACTATTCATGGGACCAAACGCCATTGAATATTTAAGGCATTGTTAGCTTCCTTGTGATTCTGAAAAATTGCACAATCTTTTTTAGAAAGGCTTTGGAAGACATTTGGAAGTGCTAGACCATCCCTCTCAATCAGTCCAAAATAGTGATCAGATCAACTTCATATGTTGCTACTGATTATGATTAATGAGATAATGATAATAATCCTGTCAGTAGGTAATAAAAAGCATATATGATACATCTGTGCAGGCAATACTGCAATCTGTTTAAGATGCCAAAAATAAGCTCTGCTTTTGCCAAGTTTCAAACTGGAAACTTGACCAGGATAAGCCTATTCCACTGTATAGGCTACATGTATAATCCATTTAACTTATAAGTCAAGCTCTCAAATAAAACTTCATGCTGTGCACAGCATACGCACATCGATATATATATATATATATATACAATAGTGTATTTTTTATGTATAAAATCATTAATTTACAATATAAAGATCTATTTATAGTAAAAATACATTACAAAGACACATCTTAAGTAAGTTTTACAATTTATAGCAAAGAATTAAAAACAAAAAAGGTTTTGATTAAAAAAAAAGCCATTATGGAATTCTTTGATGCTATCAATGATACTTTCATCTGCACTTCCCTTGAAAAGCAAAGAAAAGTGTAAAGCTCTAAATGCCAACATCTTCAAATTTGAATATATCTGACTCATTTTAATTGAAAGCCTTAGTTAACAATAAAAAAAAAAACAGTGATTTTCCCATGTGCAATATTTTTGCTCAAAATAATCGCAAAGCCAAATTGAATTTTTGTAAAACACTCAGTGCATTTAATATCAACAATTTTAAATATTTTTTTTTATATTTCTAAGGTGCTCCTCAGCTAAGGGTCAGGGAAGAACAACAATAGCAGCTTACAGTTTACACTAACTACATGTAGTTTTATTTGGCTTGTCAAAGGGCAGCCTAATGTACTACTTTGTATCAATAAATGTCGAATCAGTATTCAGGGTCTCATGAGAATGGCCTTAAGAGTTAAGCAACTTTCACAGGTCAGATTTTTATGTTTTTCATTGAGAACTAGCCAAGTGACTTGATGCATGCATTCTTGCTATCAGCAATCTCAAGGAAATCACAAAATGGATCAATTAGTTTTTTCAGAAAACTGGATTTGTTACATGGTGCCTACTGTAAAATGTGATATGGAATGCAGGAGTCCATTTTTCTAGTGATAAATTCATCACTACATAGAATCTAAGCAAAACACTATGCAGTTAGCAGTGCAACTGCATTTGAACAGAACAATTTTCAAATACTTTGATTACAATATATCAGACATTAAAGAGTAAAAAACAAGTTTAACACCACCGCTCAATTCAGCAGATGTCTATATATGTGCCCTCAATGTTTCCTTATGCCTTTGACTAGGCATCCAGTCAAACTTTCACAAAAGTTTGTGCAATGGCAAGCACAATGGTTTCTAGTGCAGCATAGCCACGAATAGATTTTGGCAGATTTTGCACACAATCTTTATCACTGTCAGTTGCCTTTTTTAACAATATCAACTAGCTCTAGACATTTTTTTTTCATTCATCTGCAAAGAATTATATCCATTGCTTTAGTCCTCCAAAATCAACATTCTAATACCAGCTCAATAAACTTGATAACTTTTTACTTTGACCAAGAGATACCATTGTTTTGAATTTATATACAAAAGTGTACAATCTACACAATCAATGAAGTAGGTCTAAGTCTAGATCAAGAAATTTAGCCTTGGACAGCCTAAATATATCTTTAAAAAGGAAGTGGAAAATGAATCACAAAGAGCCAAAATTAATCATTTTCTGTTATAGAGCTAGAAATATTGTTTTCCTACGCTAATTTGCTGATTTTTAAATGCAATAGCAATTTGAATTGTATGGAAATGGATTAAAACTTTGAATAAAGAGTAATTGAATTACAAGACAGGTGCATAACCGAATCTATACCTCATTGATTGAGTGTACGGTATGCCTCAGAGCAACTCCCCCCTTCTCCCGTTCCTCATTACCACCAGTATCGTTACTACAGCTCACTCCTCACTTTCTGAACATGTTCATCAGCCTTTTTTTGGGGCAGTGATTAGCATTGGTTGCTGCTTGAGAGATACATGTTGTACTTTTGTAATGCCTTACGGGAAGATATCGACTTCCAATAAAGAGAATCATACCAGAAAGACTTCGAGATATGATTCCGATCCTAACAAAGCCAAAGAGAAAAATCCTATCGCAAAATTCGTTTTTTTTTTTGAGAAATTCAAATTATCAGATTTCGTTTTTTTTAGGTTTCCACTGTATGTTATTTGATTTTAGATCTGTACCACATTAGAAAAATATTCTGACATGAACTATATTTCCTGCAACAAAATTTTCAATGGAGAAAAATATGAGTTTAAATAAGAAGCATGATGAATTTACCTCAAAGCTTGACTGGAAATATTGGAAAGGTAGGAAAGTACTGCATTTGTCCAGATATGGATACAATTCAACAGCCTTTGCAGCACATAAAGATCAATGATAAAAAAAAAAAACAAAAAAAAAATACATTAGCTATCTGTCACATCAAAGTGGAGTATAAAGAGCACTAAAAAAAAAGACTACAGCAAACTATTTTGAACAATTTTAAGTAGGAGAGAATTATTTTTTTAAATCACTCTCAAGCTTATGCTGATTACAGTCAACAAAAATATTAAGATATTTCAAGCTTGCAACTGAGTAGGTACATTGCAAACCTTGCAGATCTCTGCTAGTACAATGGTAAGGAGACCTGTGAATTTATGCTGCTAAGTGTGGGACACCAGAATCTCACAGTTTATTCTTTCTTGGAATTTACAAAAGGTGTGTGCAGTATCAAAATACTGGAAGAGCTCATTTATCTTAGGGAATGAGGGTAATAATAATTATATACATTATATAGATTCTCTTCAGTCCATGTTTATAGAATGGGATGATTAATAGACATTACATTGTATACCCCACCACTAAACTGACATCAGGTAAAACATTCACATAGCTGAACACTTATCTTTAAGAAGGTTACTGTTGCTCAGACATATGATCTATTAGTGTTGCTGCCTAGCCTTCTGCACTAAATTCAGGTTTCACTTTGAAAGGCTAACATCAGCACTGCTTATCAGTAACTTATTAGCTTTTTTAAAAAGCCATTAGCACATCTATTGTTTAATACCTTGTATGAGTATCAAATTAATATTCTTATATTAATAAGAAAAAATATGAATAAAAATTTTCAGTAACTTGTATTTGTTACAGGTTAGGTTCTTTTAGAAGATGAATGTCCCCTTAGTCTCCTGAAGAATCTAACACAGAGACAAATGTTACAGTTTTGTGCAAATGCTTTGAATATAAATTTGAATTTTAAAAAAAAACATTACGCACATGTGTCACTTATGATACACATTTTTTCACTATTGTATCAAATAGGAAGATTTAAACACCTATAAATGAACTCTTATATGAGGTTAAATATGAAAACAAAGTTCAAATAAAAGATCTTAGAAGTGGTATCTGAATGTTTTACACTGCAGTTAAAAACAAGAAATTTAAGAAACTATAGAGATATCATAATGAATTTTTGTATATTTTTTTCTTCAAAATTCTTTTAGAGAGCAGATTGAACAATATTGTTTGAACTCCCCAATGAATAAGTACAACTTAAGGTGGATTTTGCCATGAGGAGTATACAATGTTCCACAGAAACAATATTCATAGAGCTTGTTTCGAAAATAGTATAACTTTGGCCTTATAGAAACATGCAAAAATATTTTGGAAAATTATAAAATAAAGAGAAAATGTTTCTATTAAACATGCAAAACAACGGAATTAAAATGTTTCAAATTCATTCAAGGAACTTTTTCTGCATCAGCTTATCAGAGAAATAACACTGATGCAGAAAAATTTTTTCCAGGTCAAAATATTGCTTTGGGTTGCAGCTATGTAAGTGTAATGTGTATCCATTTAGCCCAAAGTATAATCTTATAATGAGCTATTACATTACAATGTATGATAGAAGAAGTCACAATAGTTAGATAAATATGTGGCGAAAACGAAAAAATTTTATAATCTTCATAGTTTTTTTCAACTTACTTTTGTAGATCGAATACTTTAAAAAAAGGCTCAAACCAGATAAAGAATAAAATACAAAACAAGGATAAAAAGAAAAAAAAAAGTTTGATTAAAACTCTTTTCTAGAGCTATAATTTGGTCTCTGCTACATGTGATGGTCTTCAGTAAACTAATTTAGAAGTTGAAAATTTCAAGACAGATAGGACACAATGATTTTTTTTTTTAAATAATGAGATTTCACTTAGGTTTGTAAATTGAAGAGCCAGTGCTGTATACAAGTAATACAATGGTTCTGAAATTTTAAGATAGGCTGAACTTTGTCAATTTGCACCAAATACTGAAATAGGTATCTGCATTTTTACCAAACACTAAATTAAGCAGCGTTATAAAACTTCTTTTTGTAAGGCTAGGAGTTGTGTGAATCCCAATCATAAAATGTGTAACATTGGGGGCTGTAAAGATTTGCATTATAAAAACAGTGACTGTACAATGTTGGCCTAAAACATTAGGCCTTGAACTAGCAAATCAAGTCAAACTGGCACTCAAGTGAGTGTATCACTTTAATTCAGTCCTAGGAAGTGCTAATAATTTCTGCAATCAAAGATGAATAGTAAGATATTATTTGTCATTGGAGAGAGACCCCACATTAAACATTACTTTCAGATGGTGAGTAGCTATTCCTGCATGTGTTTCTGGGTGGAGTGAGCGCAGCAGCTGATGAGTCAGCATAATTTGAACTGTAGCTGACATCACCATCAGCCAAATGCTGGGCTGTGGTGTAAGATGGAGGTGCATGAAACTGTCCTACACGCTGATGTTGGTGATGCTGGTTATTGTTGTAGTAAGTGGGTTGGGACCACATGGAACTCAGCACTGATTCTGTACCATCTTCTGTGATGGACTCGCCCATTTGTCTTCGTCGCTGCTTCATCCCATCCGTCAGATTTACCAGTTCATTCCACCGTGAACCACTTGGTTTAATTTTGGGTTTAGGTTTGGCAGCTATAGGAGGTTTTTGTGGCTGAACTGCAGATGGTGTTGCCATTTGGTAGACCATCCCAGGTGGCACTACTGGAGCTGGGGGTCCACCTGGTGCTACAACAGGCTGGTAAACCATCTGAGGATAACCTGGACCTGCCACCAGAGAAGAAAACTGGCTGTAGGGCTGTGAGGCTGCTGCATTATACATGGTAGAGGATGTTTTATTTGATGGGGCGACTGACTGATCATCAGCGATATCATCTCCCTTTTCAACATCAGAAGCAGAGCTGTAATCATGAGTGCTACGATGAGACTTTTTTGGCCTGTGGCTCGAGTGTGCTGATCTTCTGCTGCTATGGACACTGCTGTCATCACTAGCCTCCATCTCCTCATCTTGCCTGCCCTGTGACCTTGACCGCCGACCTCCCAGACTCTCCCTGCTCCTGCTGCGGGACTTGAGCTTATGTCTGCTACTAGTTGATCGGCCAGATTTTGTCGAGCCCACCGAGTCTCGTCTTTCCCTTCCACCACGAGACGGTGGAGTCTGAGTGCCGCGGCTGTAACGTTTTCCATGACGACCCTTGGCCTGTGTCTTTCGGCCGTACACTGTGGCATTGCCTCCATGTCTGGTGCTGGTGCCTACTTCTCGCATTACTTGTGCTGACTCAGGATTCATCTCTAGCTCACCCGTTGACTTAAACAGCCGTTGCAATTCTTTCTGTGACATTCGCAAGCGATCAAAGTCACCCACACGAGAGTCAGTATCATCCAATGCAATGAGAGACGATACAGACATTGTGTCCCCAACAGAGTTCTTGCGGCGACGCCCATATAAAGAGGATCGTGATGTGTACAGTGATGTCTTGGAGCCTGCTCGCCGAAAAGCTGAGGAAAAAGAGAGATTTTTTCTATAACACTGTTAAGCTGAATCTTGTCATTCAACATGGCTCTGGGATCAAAGATAATAAAAGTGTATGAATGAATAACTAAAAAAATAAAATAAAATGAAAATAACAAAGATGGCTAACCAATATTATAATCCAGCAGATATAGTAATGTCTGCATAGTGATATGTTGCATGAGAATATTATATGAACTCAAGAAAACTGAAAATAGGGATAAAACACAAAGTTCACCTCAGCTTCAGAGATATCAAAAGAACTAAATTAGAGGTGTTTCATTTTGAACTGGTACATCATAATTAATTTCATCTAAAAATAACGAACTTTTGAAGAGTTTTGAGTCAAACATAAGGCAATTTAAACTAAATTATAGGGCTAAGAGATTCTGAAAGTAAAATCAATACCATATAGTTTAATTTGCGACTATAAATAATGACATCATACGCAAAAAAAAAGCTTCTTTTGTAAAATTTTGAAAATAAAAAGTTTGATGCGTATTACTATAGTTCCGAACATACAAATTTGAAGTCACATATAACCAGCAAGTACATAGTTTCTTAGCCTTGAATGCCTCTGTTAAATGAGAAACTGCAAATTAAATGTGATTTTAAATGCACATTAGATTATAGATCTAGCTGGAGAGTAAGTTTATTAAATAATTAAACTTTAAAAATTCGATATATTCTTGACATAGTAATAATCTATGTTATGCCTTAATTTTGATTGAATCTTGAATCTCCCATGAATTAAAAAAAACAACAAACTTTATGATCATCAACATTATTATGAAGAAGCAGAATAAGAGGAGGGGGAGCAGAAAGAAAAGAATGAGAGAGAGTAGGAAAAGGAGGAGGAGGAGAAGAAGAAGAAGTTAAAGAAGAATACAAACAAAAATAATGTCCATAAGTAACAGTGTTGGATAATCCAAAAGAATCTGTATAACACTAAAAGAGTCATATTATTTATCTACTTTCCTCGCTTTATATGTTAATTAATACATAATATCAAACAGTGGACATTTAAGACCTTGCTTTTGATTTAATACTAAAACTTAAGAAATTCCTTTTTCAAGACACCAGCTGAAGGCTATTCTCATTATGTAATGACTGTTTTTCCAGAGAGTTTCCTCTAATCTGATGGTTGCAGATAGAACCGTCATAAAAATTGTGGTGGAAATACCCAAAGGTTTAAGTGAACTACATAATAAATTCTAAAATACATTCTTATTCTCAGCGTCTGTGAATTATATTAAGATAATAACTAACCTAGAAAAGAGTAGAATGTGTGCCACATCAGTGAGTGTACAACACTGTTAATGTAGTCTATAGAATGCACCTACTGGTATATAGATGTACAAATCTAAACATAAAATTTTAGTTTAAAGAAAAAAAATTACAACAGAGGGTAAAGACTTGATTTAATGTGCATTTATTCATATCCAGCTCAGCAAAGAAGCTGGACTCAAGGTTTGAAGAGGGAGGAAAGGGGAAAATCATCAAGATAAAAATAGTGAAGCAGGAAGTGATAAAAATAGGGCCTCAAAAGAAATAGCTGAGGGGTAAGACAAACCAAAAGACTTAATTTCATTGCATCATGCCCGACAGACTGCACTGACAATCTTATTTTCCAGATCTTTTTGTGAACAACTCTAATTAAAGTCTAGAAATACTTCACTCTTGAATCAGAAGTCTTTATTTTAAAAGGAAGTGTAATACAACTTGTATTCTTAAATGCACAGTTGGTATCAAAACTTGTAAAGTTGATCCAATTTAATTTTCATAGAAGAAAATGTTTTAATTCAATACAATGAACATTATTTTCAATGAATTCATTTTAATACATTGATATCCTAAAAACTAAAAGCACTACTTTTATTTCGCCAAAAAATCCTTGATTTAAAAATAATAATAAGGATGATGATAATGACAAGCTTCTGCTGATACTGATACTGATACCACCACCACCACCACCACTACTACTACTACTACTACTACTACTACTACTACTACTACTACTACTACTACTACTACTACTACTACTACTACTACTACTACTACTACTACTACTACTACTACTACTACTACTACCACTCCTACCACTACTACTACTACCACTACTACTACTACTACTACCACTACCACTCCTACCACTACTACTACTACCACTACTACCACTACTACTACTACCACTACCACTACTACTACTACTACTACTACTACTACTACTACTACTACTACTACTACTACTACTACTACTACTACTACTACTACTACTACTACTACTACTACTACTACTACTACTACTACTACTACTACTACTACTACTACTACTACTACTACTACTACTACTACTACTACTACTACTACTACTACTATTACTACTACAACTACTACTACTATTATTACTACTACTACTACCACTATTAGTACTACCACTACAATAACTACTACTGCTGCCATTACTACTATCACCACTACTGACGACAACTACTACTACTACTACTACTACTACTACTACTACTACTACTACTACTACTACTACTACTACTACTACTACTACTACTACTACTACTACCACTGCTACCACTACTACTTACTACTACTACTACTACTACTACTACTACTACTACTACTACTACTACTACTACTACTACTACTACTACTACTACTACTACTACTACTACTACTACCACTACCACTGCTATCCCTACTACTTACTACTACTACTACTACTACTACTACTACTACTACTACTACTACTACTACTACTACTACTACTACTACTACTACTACTACTACTACTACTACTACCACTACTACTTACTACTACTACCACTACCACTACCACTACCACTACCACTTTGTGAAAGAACAAATACATATATATGCTAAATAAATAAGAAATTTAAGAAAAAATACGTTGAAAGAGAATGAAAGGTAGAGACTTGGAGTGCAAGAGAAAGAGAGAGGGGGAAGGGGGGAAGGAATGAGTGTGTTGAAAAGACAGACTGATTAATGTAGAGATGCAAAGGGGAATGAAAGGATAGATAGGGGAAAAAAAGCGAAAACTCCCTTGTGAAATAAAAATGAAAAAAAAAAAGTCTTCTGCACTCTGCTTATTTTTTTGTTTTAATTACAATGGTGCTCTGCAGCTATTCACAAAACTCCACTTCCACATTCAATTTTAATTGACACTACTTCTAATACTGCTACTGCTGCTCCCACTACTACTACTACTACTACTACTACTACTACTACTACTACTACTACTACTACTACTACTACTGCTACTGCTACTGCTACTGCTGCTGCTGCTACTGCTACTGCTACTGCTACTGCCACTGCCACTACCACTACCACTACCCCTACCACTACCACTACCCCTACCACTACCACTACCACTACCACTACTACTACTACTACTACTACTACTACTACTACTTCTACTATTACTACGACTACGACTACGACTACCACTACCACTACTACTACTACTACTACTACTACTACTACTACTACTACTACTACTACTACTACTATTAGTATTATTAATAATAATTGTAATAATAATGATAATAAAAAAAAAAACAAAAAAAACCCAGCTTCTTGCATCGAATTACTCACGAAGATAATTACTGTCCAGATCTGTTTCATCATCATCTCCCTCTAAAAAGTTGAGAGAATGCACACTGCCGGGAGATTTGGACCTTGACCTTTGGTGACGCTCCTCCAATTCCTCTAAGGCATTTCCAGTGCTTCGTGACCTGCCCATTCGTGGCCCTTTGCCCTTTGACCTTCTTCCACTTGCAGATTTTTTGAAGCGGCCCTCATACTCTGAGCCATCACTTTCCTTTGCTGCCCTTCTTCTCCTTTGGTCCTCCTCTTTTTCTTCATCCCTCTTGCGTTGCCTGTCTTCTTCTTTTTTCTTCCTCTCTTGCTTACGCCTTCTCTTTTCATCCTCACACTCCTCTTCCTCTTCCCTACGTTGCCTCTCTTCATCCTTCCTTTTCTTCTCTTGTTTATGCCTCCTCTCTTCCTCTCTTTCATATTCCTCTTCTTCCTGACGCCTTCTTCTTTGCCTCTCTTCGTCTTCCTTATCTCTTCTTTTTTGTTGTTGTCTCCTTATTTTATCATGATTGTCATCATCATCATCATCATGAACTTTCCCCCTTAGAGGCTGGCCCCGCCCACCTCTGTTAGGGCGGAGCACATGACGAGTATCTCGGAAGTCGCGCTCTTCAATAGGTGGAGTCTCCTCAGATCTGTCACTGTCTAGGCGTGCAGCATCAACAGATGATGATGGTCTTGCGCGATAGATTGCTGCAACCTTTTCGCCTCGTCTCTGAGGGCTAGGAGAGCGAGATGGTGAGCGGGGCACTCGAGGAAGAGATGGTCGTCTGGTGGTATTGTTACTATAATCTTTTGAGTCCTGAGAATCTGCAGAAGTGTGATCAGACAAACGCCGCATTTGCTCATCAGCATCAGCCTCATTCTCATGGAAAGAGCGCCGAAATTTTGGGTTGCTGCGAAGGTCAGACATCAGTGGCGAGCCTTGCGGGCTTCTTTTAGTATAATTTCCGCTCACTCCTTTGATATCTTCAAAATCCTCCGATGGTCCTCCCCTCCTGAGCCCCCCACTTCTAGGTTGTGGAAGTGGTTGCTTCTTGTCTACCTCACTTTCCACCTGGAAAGCACTTCTTTTTCTCTCACTTTCCCCTTCATTAGGCCCGACATTTTGGCGACGGCGTGAAGGGGCTGGACCAAATCTCTCCAGTGCTGACCTGCTCCGACCATCTACGCTACTGCCTCCATCCTCACTGCTACCATCTTTCCTTCCCAGTAGACGCCGGTTTGAGCCTGGAGACTCTGGGCGAACTCCCTCAGCATAGACACCGTTTTCCAACCCTCCAACTTTCACGCTGTCCACCCCCGCAGCTCCACCATTAATAAACTGCCGCTTCTCCTGAAGGCTTTCTTGCCGTCTGCGCCAGCAGCAGATACACACAACACAAAAAATGACTATGAAGATGACCACGCCAGCGATGATGCCAACAATCATACCAATATCAGAAGAACTGGTTCCTCCTCCTGGAGGCTCTTTATCTATGGCTACAAGGATGCAGAGAAGAGTAAGAGATTTGAGGTGAAAGAACTAATTGGGGTTGGGAAGTGAAAAAAGTAAGGGTTATGTGAAAAAATGACAAGATGAAATCTTATAATTGGTGACTATCATAGTAAATTGCAGATAAGTAAGGTACATTGATTGTAAAAAAATCAGGGAAGGATGAATGAAATATTCCTTAATCCTAAAAAGAAAAAAAAAAAAGAAAAAAAAAGGACAAATCTCAACTTTAAAAATATATTCAAAATGTGTAATAAAATCGAGGGCTGCCATGTAAATCAATGGTAACACGTACTTAGCCTTTAATACACCTTTGATATATATATATATATATATATATATATATATATATATATATATATATATATATATATATATATATATATGTATATATATATATGTATATATAACTATACAACTTTAAGAAATGGGTAATTCATTTAGGTCATTAATTAGTATCATAATTACACAATTACTTAATTATAGAGTTACCATATTTTTTCAATGAAAACAACAAGCTTAAACTACTTTATCTCAAGTTACGACAAAATTTTTTAGACGTTAACTGTGGTCAGTCCGAGTTACAATAGTTTCTGTGTGAAACTGAACACAAATACATAGTTTGGAAATGTGTTTTATCATATCCATGGAATTGGATTATCAAGATTAAAAAAAAATTATTTAGAACTAAAAATGTTACTATTAACTTACTTAATTTTGAACCCTAAAGTAACACTAGAATTCAAAGATACATCAGGGAAGTGCAGATACATAGTAAACAATTTAACCCGATTTAGCATATAATTATGTATTTTTTAAATCTTTGGCTGCCTGATAAGCATAATTCTTTAAACAGAGTTTATCTTAATTATGCACAATTGTAAACCTGCTTTCTTTAACATAGATTCTACATAAACTAAAATTAAATACAAATTACATGAACATCAGATTAACTGTTATTGAAACTTTTTTTAAAGTGTAAAATGTAATACACACAAGCTTGTATCTTTGTCTTTAAATGAAAGAAGATGAATTTTAGAAATAATTTTGTTTTAAAAAATTGAGTTAGTGATTCACTGGATTATAATCATATAAAATTTGATTGATATTCGGATTGGCTTATTATTTAACCACTGCATCTTTTGCATGTTATTACCTAAATCGCTTTTTATGAAATAACCGATAATTTCTTTAAAATCACTGTAGCAAAGCTCATTAAGTTTCTTGACAGAGTATTGTGGTTTTCAGTGTTTAGCAATTCTGATAATGCCTGCTTAATGTGGAGTTGCCTAAATGTATAATGATTGCTAATTAATCTGCTCTAGTGGCCCCATGTTGTTTTCTTTTTTTTTGATATGACATAAGTTCAAATGACTAGTTGAATTTTTCTATTCAGTGGCTACTTAAATGGCAAGTCTAAAGAAGGGGTTTGTTCATAGCTCAGTCATATATCAGACTTTGCCATCAGGTAACAGAACTAATGTGTTATTTGACATCATTAACACCAAACCCCTATAGACGTTTAAGTGGAGGTGCGTACAAACAGTTTAATCATTAATTTTGTTAGCAGCGGTGCCGCTACAGGACTAGTAGTAAAAAGATTTATAGAAGAATGTCTTTAAAGGAAGATACATTGACACAGGGAGAGAATTTTAGACACCCAAGCATCTGAATTCAGCTTACTAATAACTGTATTTATTTAATAAAAGTTTTATCTCTCATTCTTTTGAGCAAAGCTGATACAAAGACATTATACTCTAAGCAAACACGAATTAAAGAAAACTAGTAGCTCAAAATATTCACTTTGATGTACATGATAGTTATTGTGGGCCACTACTAAAACAGGCAATTTTTATACTTTCAAACTACTGTAAGTCCGACTTACAATAGTGCAGTTCTACAATTCCGCCGTGTGTACTATGGTATCTTGACTTAAAGTAGTATCAATCAATCAATCAGATTTTCCTTTTGACTCATGGTATTTGTTCCTCTGCAGCTTCTGTGATCACTGCTTTGAAATTTGTCATTGTTGTTCCACTTCCTTAGATTCTCCTAAGATTTCAAATATATTTTGAATGGGCACACTATGCTTTTCTCGAAGGGTCTGGCTGGGTTTTAATAAAGCCAAGTCAAGTTTGTTGTTTTTAGCTTAACTCCTGGTTTTTTTAAGTTTCAGTTTGAATTTAGCAGCCACTGGAACATGATCACTACATCAGCCTGCTCCAGGGTAGGTCTTTGCTGAGAGATGCGCATATCTTAATTGTTTAATGATCAGGATGTAATCGATCTGGTCTCTACTTTCATCACCTGGGCTTTTCCATGTCCATTTCTTTCTTTTTGGTAGCTGAAATCATGTGTTTTCTATAATAAAGTTGTTTGTATGACACCATTCAATTAATTTCTCTCCTTGTATATTTCTGATGCCTAGTTCATGGGGTCCTAGCAAATTTTCTTCTCTGCAATAGTATACACCGCGAAAAAATACTAATTTGATATACCATATTAAAGAACAATGGGATAACTTTCTTAATTTTTCGAATTTTCTTGTGAAACTTTGTCATATTGTGAAAGATGGGACATACATTCTACACGTAAAAAATTTCAATTTTCATGAAAAGTCGAGTTACCTTAGTTTACATGGCGGCCCTCGAAATATGCTTTTATAATCTGCCTCCCTCTGTTTAAACCTCCTTTACAAAGGATATACTATATCTTTCATAAGTCTAAAATTAAAATAAAACAATGCCCTTAAAGCCAAATGGCTGCTAGGTGTGATGGAGAGGAAACACAGCAGGGAAAGATGCTGAGATGAGATGATAGACAGAATGAAAATGCGTCGGAAGGGTTGAAGCATTAAAATAGTTTAAGGATAAAAGATGCAGAAGGAAATAATCATCAATGTTACTCAACAAAGTTCTTGGTTATGATGAACGGTATCTAAAATTATGAAAAATGAAGGTAAAAATATCTTAGAAAGTCAATGTGGTCTGCGCAAATCTTTTTAAAATAAGATTGATTATTTTGAATCTTGAGAATGTGAAAAAAAAAAAAGAGAAAACAATAACTTACTTCTGTAGGCTCTAACGAGAACTTGGAAGTAATAATTAGTCACACCTGGATCAGGTCGTTTGAACACAATAGTGGCCTTTCCATTCTGAGCCTCAAATTTGGGGAAATCTGCAGGTTTGCTTTGACAACCAAGTTCATACTAAAGTGGACAAATATGCATGCATGTTCTATTAAGAAAAAAGAAAATGCTGCTTAAAATAATAAACATAATTTTGAATGGAAATATTTTTGAAAACTTGAGAAAAATCCTTTCAGTTCAAAACTAAAATTTTTGAAATCGTGCAATTGATCTAAGAAGTTGTCATATAATAAAATATATTTTCAAGCTCGTTGTGATATGCATTTTGCTTTCTTTGGAAATGGAAAAAAAATAGAACTCCTTTTTGTAAGAAAAGGGGTATCTTTGATACTGTCTAGCTAGAACAACAGTATTTCCATACAAAGAGTGACATAATTTAAGAATAGGAAGAAGTCACATTCTGGTTCATTCTTTATTCAAAGGATAAATTCCATCACTTACTTGGCTCCCTGGTGACATAGAGATGGTTAATGAACTTTTACAATCATTTATCCTAGAGTTAGACGAAAGAAACACCTCAAGGGTGTCTCCTGATGTCTGAGGTCCAAACTGCAGCATACACGAGATTGCATCTCCGCGGGTGCTGCCAATTGCTGCCTTCCCATTAAGAAATGTTGTTTGATCTCTCGGCACATCCAGCTGGCCAATCCAATTGCAATCTGAGTTTAGGTTCATTGAATCTGTGAAAAAAAAAGAGGACGTGTCTTTTCCAACAAGTTTGAATAAGGATGATTATTTAATGGAAATGAAAAAGAGTGCCTGGCTCATAAAAACATGTTTGTGCTAGAATTGGATTGAAAGAGCAAAAGATTTGTCTGTCATAAAGATTATTTTAATAGTGTGTTTAAGTAGATTACTGATTTTCCTTTAAACTGAGAGGCCTCCACATGACAAACACACCAACCTTTTGACCATGAAATAATTAATACTGGAAGAAAATTTAAACCTGAAACTTAGATGAGACAACTTTACCAGTTCCACAAATTTCTTTCAATTGCTCTATCACAATCTCTTATATCTGATCTAATACAATAATTGTGAAATGCCAAAATGTGAATTCAATTGCCTCTTTTATTATTGATTGTAGAGATTTCAAATTTTCGGAGAGCTTTTTCAATACCTGATTTAGCATGTCCACACACATTGGCTTCCTATATAAGCAAACTAGCTTAATTTACCAATTTTCACAGTCGTCTGGGCCTACATCTCATCTAATCCAAGTTTGGCATTGGCCAAGGTTACCTGATTTAGACTTCTGGTATCCTTTATCTAAGCCTAAAGCAAGCATGTATGAGCTGGAATTTCTATGGGAAAAAGGCATAGTAAAGGTGGTAGTAATAAAGGTAGTAATAGCAGTAGTAGTAGCAGTAATAGTAGTAGTAGTAGTAGTAGTAGTAGTAGTAGTAGTAGTGCTAGTAGTAGTAGTAGTAGTAGTAGTAGTAGCTAGCATTGTGGCCAGTAGCCAGTAGCAGCAGCAGCAGCAGCAGCAGCAGCAGCAGGCAGCAGGCAGCAGCAGCAGTAGCAGTAGCAGTGGCAGCATTAGGAAGCAGAAGAAGAAGAAGGAAGTAGTAAAGTAGCAGCAAAGATGTGCAGTAATAAATGCAGTAATAGCAAAGAAGTGGTGGTGGCGGTATGCTATAGTGGTAATTACGCTAGCATGACAGCATTACAGTGGTAGCATGGCAGTACAGCTAAGCAGCAGCATAATTGGTAGTAATTAGCAGCAGCAGCAGCAGCAGCAGTGCCAGCAGTGGCAGCAGCAGCAGCAGCAGCAGCAGCAGTGTGGCAGCAGCAGCGGTGGTGCAGCAGTGGCAGCAGCAGCAGCAGTGTGTAGCAGCAGTGGTGGCAGTAGCAGCGGTGGCAGCAGCAGCAGCAGCAGCAGCAGCAGCAGCAGCAGCAGCAGCAGCGCAGAGCAGCAGCAGCAGCAGCAGCAGCAGCAGCAGCAGCAGCAGCAGCAGCAGCAGCGGAAGGGCAGTGAGTGTTAGCTAGGTGTTACTAGTGGTGGTGGTGGTGGTGGTGGTGGTGGTGGTGGTGGTGGTGGTTACAGTAGCAGCAGTGGTGTGTGGTAGCAGTAAGGTGCTGTGTGTGTGTGGTAGTGGTGGGATGTGGGTGCAGTGCAGTGGTAGTCAGTAGTGTGTGTGTGTGTGTGTAGTGAGTGGTGGGTGGTTGGTGGTGGTGGTGGTAGTGGTGTGTGGCAGTGGCAGCAGCATAGCATAAATTAATTTGGTGGTAGTGTGTGGTGAGCAGTTGGCAGTGAGTGTGAGTGGTGGTGGTGGCAGTGGCAGCAGCGGCAGCAGTGGCAGTAGCAGCAGCGGCAGCAGCAGCAGTGGTAATTGGTGGTGGCAGCAGTGGTGGTGGTGAGTGGTGGTGGTGGTGGTGGTGGTGGTGGTGGTGGTGAGTGGCAGCAGCAGCAGCAGCAGCAGTGGCAAGTAGTAGTAGTAGTAGTAGTAGTAGTAGGAGTCGTAGTCATAGTAGTAGTGGTAGTAGTAGTAGTAGTAGTAGTTTTAGTAGTGGTGGTGGTAGTGGTAGTAGTAGTAGGTGGTGTAGTAATTAGTAGTGAGTGGTGGTGGTGGTGGTGGTGGTGGTGGTGAAGTGGTGGTGGTGGTGGTGGTGGTGGTGGTGGTGGTGGTGGTGGTGGTGGTGGTGGTGGTGGTGGTCGGTGGTGGTGGTGGTGGTGGTGGTGGTGGTGAGTGGTGGTGGTAGTAGTAGTAGTAGTAGTAGTAGTAGTAGTAGTAGTAGTAGTAGTAGTAGTAGTAGTAGTAGTAGTAGTAGTAGTATTAGTAGTAGTAGTAGTAGTAGTAGTAGTAGTAGTAGTAGTAGTAGTAGTAGTAGTAGTAGTAGTAGTAGTAGTAGTAGTAGTAGTAGTAGTAGTAGTAGTAGTAGTAGTAGTAGTAGTAGTAGTAGTAGTAGTAGTAGTAGTAGTAGTAGTAGTAGTAGTAGTAGTAGTAGTAGTAGTAGTAGTAGTAGTAGTAGTAGTAGTAGTAGTAGTAGTAGTAGTAGTAGTAGTAGTATTAGTAGTAGTAGTAGTAGTAGTAGTAGTAGTAGTAGTAGTAGTAGTAGTAGTAGTAGTAGTAGTAGTAGTAGTAGTAGTAGTAGTAGTAGTAGTAGTAGTAGTAGTAGTAGTAGTAGTAGTAGTAGTAGTAGCAATAGTAGCAGCAGTAGAAGAACTTTGGATTTTCTTGAGAATCAAGTTGAATCAAAAATTCATCTCAAGACAAGCAGGGACAAGCTTTCAAAAGCACTTAAGCTACATGCACTATACGATACTTGAGCAAGCTTGATCAGAAAAGAAAAAGATCATAAAACATGTAAATAGGAAATACTACTACTAATAAAAAAAGAATCTTACACAAATAGTAGGCCTGTTAAGTATGTCTTTTAAATGCTTTTGATTGCTGGACAGTTCATGACTTTTACCTAATTTGCATAACTCTTTGTAAATCAGTTTGGTGGATCTAGATGGGTTTGGCTAGGCTTGCCTGTTTCTTACAAGTGTGATTCTAGAAATATTGCCACCAATTTTTTTTTTAACCTTCCATATCTTTCACTAATCAATTAACATTAATCCCAGCTCTACACTTGCATAACATGTCACAGTGGTCTTCTTTCTTTAACAGTAATTTTTTTTTGCTTCCTACTAGCTCTTCCAATCTACAGCTTCCTTGCTAATTATGTTATGCAAGTTTGCAATTATGATCTATCTAAGGGCTGTTCAAATGAAAAAAAACCCACATAAATGCTCTTGGAGTAAATAATTATGTTTTTGATTTGTTGGCAATCCATTTAACAAGAAGACTCATTTGTAATCATTACATAGGAAACTTATTAAACAAGAGGAAAGAAGTCAGTCGGCAAAGCAACAGAGCATCACCACTTTTCACAAATGACTCAAAAAGATTGCTTCAAGAAAAGACTGAGATTGCAATATTTTTGCAGGCCTTTGTGTTGCCGAAAGCTCTAGCCTCAATACAGACTTAATTGGCAACTCAGATGGGAATGTTTCAGCTTAATTATTGATATGCCCCGAAATATCTTTTTTTTTTACTTTTCTTATTATGATCAACATTTTACTAACAATAATCAACTGTTTATAACAGCCTACATTCTCCACTTGACTTTTATACAAAGATTTAAAGTAAACTGTTGATTTAAATCAACAACTCCCCGTCCTAGTCCCCACACCTCAAAACTCCCAAATAGAATAAAAAAAGAACTTCCAATATACACATAATATGTAAATATATTGATTACCGCTTCTTTCAAACACTCAAAATTGTGCTGAATGGGAAAAGTTTATCACATACATGTGTATTAATACGTGTGTTGCTACTCACATTTTTCTGAAGCCACCTGTGCTGTACGTGATGACCTCACCAGTAGCAAAGCCACAAACATTAACTGCACTAAATCCATAACACAGGGTATACTGATCCTGAATGCAGTCTTTTAAGAATGTTCCGTTGTCACAATATCTTTTTATTCCAACTGAAACACAGGTATTGAAAAGGTTGAAAAAAAAAGGAGGTATGATGTGAATTTTAAAAAATGAAATTGGAAGATTTCAATACCCAAGCACAAATAGAAAATACAAGTACAATCACCTACCTGGTTACTTGCCTGCTTACAAATATCAGGGGGGTGGGGGGGTGGGGCACGAGAGGGATACGTGTCTGACAACTTTAATAACCGCGAAGCCCGAAATGGAAATTTGGTTTGTTATCTTGAAAAGTATTGATCGTACATTCTTTAAAGTTTTTTAAAGTTACATTTTTTTTAACTAGCGCCTTGGAAATAGCAAAGTCTACTCCTAAAAAAACCCCCATTTCTTGCTTCCTTCATGAAAACAATTATTTTTAAGCATGTATGAATATACACACTTTTACTCAAAAACACCTGCAAGGCAGTAAATAGGGCTCTAAATTCATTAGTTGCATCTTTTGTCTAAGGCGCTCAATCTGTCTCGTTTTCACTGAATCAGCTTTATTCACTAGAATAGTATTCAAATTTCACAAAAAATTATTCTATCAGTCATTTTACTTTCATATTTGAATTGAAAATGGCTTCGTGGTCGAAAGAAAAAGTTCTTGAGTTTATCGAAATTTACCTATCAAATAAAAGCAAAAATAAAAAAAAAATATAGTAAGAG
>JAWDGP010000422.1:1672500-1690000 GCA_033675545.1 Elysia crispata
AATTTAAGACCTGATATCCTTTCTGTATGTGCATCTAATGGTGGCTATTCAATCTAGAGACAGCAAAAATTAAGTTTGTGTTAATTAAGTCATGAAGCAATTCCCACTCTTCCTGGAAGATTGATTATACACTACCTTTTCCGTAAATTTGAGGAGCAAATGACCAATACCAAACACAACAAATTTTGTGATTGCACCTGATGGCTTAGAAGCAGTTGATTTTACAGGCTTTTTTCTTAACAAAAGAAATAATGGATGCATCATCATAAAGGTCCTTTCATAGTGAACATAATATATATGTCTGACCAATAGAGATTATCCTTTCATCTCCTTAATCCAGTTTTAAATCTGACCTCAGTTAACTAAAACATATTGCAAGAATGAAATCTAGATTTATTTTTCCCCATTAAAACATTATTTATTCTTACGTAGGAGTGCTAAATTACCTAAAACATCAGGATGCTTCATTTGAAAAATAAATTTTAACCTTTCTATGGATCTCTGTATTGTTCTAGAGAAATATGAAAGCTGCATACAAGTTTTAATGCTTTGAACACATGGCCTGATATATCAGCCATTTGGTTACTTGCAAAAAAAAAAATGGACAAAAAAAAATCCTTGTAGTGTTGTTGTTCTTAAGTTCAGAAGGGTAAAGATTGACTGAAAATAGTCTGGATTTTCCAGCAAGAATTAAGAAAAAAAATATCTCTGAATGTGATTGGTGTAAGACGACATCATATCATGATTAGTATGAATATTGAAAACTCAACATGAACATGGCGATCATCCTATAGTCTTCATAATTCAATGTAGCCAATGTATCTTGAGTTTAAGTGTAATGTCTACTGATCCTAACTTATTTCAGGCAATTACTAAACTACCAATATACCCTAAAATGTGCAAGATGTGAGATGTACCTTAAGAGGGGTACAAATTTTTCAAGGGCACAAAATGAATTTGAGGGAATCTGTCCCACCTCTGAAGGGTCTTATCTGAAAAATGTTCCTTTTGTTAGTTCTTTAGTCTGAAGAAAAAGCTTTCCAAAAAATGAAAAAGAAATAAACTTAACTTTTTCCTTTGCAATGTTCAACTCTCAAAACATGAAGCAAGAATAAACTTCTTCCTTTGCAATGCTTAACTCTCAGCTACTGAGTATGGAATCAGCCCAGCATTTACCTGAAATGATACGTCTTTTTAGCATAATATGCTTATAGAACACTTAACTCAGCAAAAGAATATATATGCTTCAAAGAAAGTTCAATTGAGGAAGAGCTTCTTGCCCTCACCTTTGATATGAAACAGTTTTATCACTTTACTTATAGATTCCATCAAAGATCACAAACATCTTATATCTAGGCCACAAAATATGGTTCCAAAAAACAAGAATCTGAATTATATAATAGGAGACAGAGAAGTGAAAGAGCTGATTTGAAATTATAGATTTTCTAAGCTCTTTTCTGCTGGTACTACTGTTCTTGATAATAGACATGAAAGTGAATCTCCTGATCAATATCATACCATTTAAGTATCATTGCATGAAAGAAATAAAAGTTACAAGATTGCTATTCTCTGCCTTAACAAAATGTCAGATGAACTGAACATATTCAGCGTGGTTTCTTGTGCATTTCTAATGTAAAGAGACAAACTAGTGGAACTCATGACCAGGATAAGTTAACAGAACTGCAGCGTCAAGTTTAACTTCTGGGTAAAAACTTCATGCCAGCGAAAGTTTATGTTGAAATTAGGAATCATTTTAGACATACATGTGCAATATACAGATTGCAGAAACCAGCAGCTTATTGATATCTATAGGCATCTAAGTCCCTGAGAGCCTTGGCAAAAATATGGCTATCAATTGCCATATATTCAAATTTACAACTTAAGGTTGAAACCTCATTGTCCTTTAAAATAACTCAGGCAATACATCCAATTTTAGTTGATCAGCAAAAACACTACTTTTGAGTACAAGATTCTAGATCTAGATCTTTTGCAATCCTTTTGCTTGGTGGTTTATGTTTTCTGAGTTACAATGGACGGACAAAAACTGTGACATGTGCTATGGAGAATCAACAAATTAGAAGGTTGTGTAAAATGATATAATTTTACTGATTATCTAGAATCTAGTTATATCCATGTGTAGCCTAAATAATAACAAACAGCATAGGCTAAGTATTGTAACTAGACTCCAGATCTAGACTAGAAAATATTTTCACTCACCAGTTCTCAAAATAAGAAAACCGCTGCTTTATTCAAACAATCGTCTGTGATTTTATGAAATAAATGGCCTGAAACCTGAGAATCTAGATTTCAAGATTTGTAAGACCTGGATGATGCCTCTTGACAGTCTGACAACGAGCCATCTTCACTTCCGCATTGAAACTTCGCCCATCATTTTGTACCCACCATTTTGAATATACCTGCTTTGCAAGCGCACCTAAGGCAAGAAATCTAGATCTAGGTCAAGTTGTCTCACCTGTGTGACTGTTGAGTGTGAGGTTGTGAATTAGATTGATGTGTAGATTGTTCAGACAAAGCTATTTACTCAAAATCTAAGCATGTTTCATTCAGTTTTAAGTCATTATTTTTGGTCAGCTTGGTCTCTCGATGGACACATTAATGTCACGTCTTATGTTTGTATAACTTTATTGACATTTTATTATATATGCGCAGCTTTATTTGTTTGAGAGACATACTATCTATCACAAGAAGGCACATGAAAAAGCAGCGCCGTGTTTGAGACAATGAGCAATCCTTGTATTTTGAACTCACTACTCTTCTTCTTCTTCTTCTTCTTCTTCTTCTTCTTCTTCTTCTTCTTCTTCTTCTTCTTCTTCTACTTATCTTCTTCTTCTTCTTCTTCTTCTTCTTCTTCTTCTTCTTCTTCTTCTTCTTCTTCTTCTTCTTCTTCTTCTTCTTCTTCTTCTTCTTCTACTTATCTTCTTCATCTTCTTCTTCTTCTTCTTCTTCTTCTTCTTCTTCTTCTTCTTCTTCTTCTTCTTCTTCTCCAGTGGTATTAGCCAAACCATACCATTATGCCTATATTAGTGAAACTTTCACATGGCGTCGAACAATGCAATTTTCTCTTTATGGTCTTGTTCAATACAGTTAAATCAACATTTTATTTTCTGATGTACCTATTAAGCTAAGGAATTATAAACACGCCGAAGCAGGCTCTTTCATATTAGATATCACTGCACTTAGCTGACCAATATTTCGCCAAGCCTTTGTTTCAGTTTAGATAAAAGAGGATTGTTGTGTCAATTGTTCGGAAGAAGAATACATCTGAAAAGGATCAGCACATTCCAGTCACTGAGTCAGATAGGGTTTTTGATTTTCAGTGATAAAATAAAAAAAAAAAAAAAACTACCCGCTGAATGGCACTTTCTTTTTTTTTTTTTTTTTTTAATATGTTTTGTATTGGAAAACAGTGTCAGAGAAACAAATAAACAAGAAACATAGGCTACAAAAGTGTCAGAGAAATTTGTAAGTTTAATTTTTATAAAATAATTGCTAAATTTTGCACAGTGATCATGGCCACACAAAAGATGTGTACGCACGAATCAAGTTGTATTAAATATTGCCTGTAGTGATACCCCGCTTGTTGGTTAAGGATAGACCTCCTAAAAGCAATTGATTTTGTAGCCCGGGTGGAGGCAGGAACAGTTGTGCAGAGAGAGGGACTTATTTTCTTTCCCTAGTCTGTGATATTTTATCTGTGAAATATTAAAACCTATGTTCAGAGTCAAGAATTTCATGTTCCCAGAGAACATGTCTTTTGACATTTTTGTGGGATTCTTCATACCAGGACCACTATAGAATTTGCGATATTGAATCCTGTGAACTAGAGAAGTAATTGGCCTTTGAAGAGGTGTGTCTTCTTATACTGCCCTGTCCCGATACCAGCCTATAACTAAGCTTATAGCCTGTATTTTTTGCTACTTAAATTATATCTATTTAATTTCAATTATAGTTATCATATCCGCAGCAGTATATCCTCTTCTTGGCGTGAGCATGCACGTCTCATCATCAGCCTATAGGTCTTGTTGACCTTCCTAAACTAAGTTATACCCCTGGTCGTTGTGTTGAGCGCCCTGTCCCCGTGCTGTACTGCTGTGGCCGTCCCTCGTTCGCACTCAGCTCGCTGAGCTGACTGTCCTTGCTGTTGTGGGCCCGTCTGTCATTCGTCGTCCTGATCGCGGTGGGCCTCCCTGCCTCTAATCGCCTCTGGTATGGTCAGCCCGCCTGCGCTGGTTGATCCGCATGCGTTGGTTCCCCTGCCTGTCTTGACTGCCGACCTCTTGGTCAGTCCTGTAAGACCTCTTACGGACTCTGTAAACCAACGGCAGTTGAACACTACAAACTCTTGTAGATTATGCTACCTTTAGATCGTCATCGCCGGATCGTCATCTTCAGATTGTCATCGTTAGATCTTCGACGTTGGATCTCGTCCTCGGACCTATATATAATTATAAATGCTCGAATTTTTGAAAGAGCAAAGCAAACCTAGCCCATGGTGTTATTGAAGTGGTTGTGACCCCTTTAATGATATCTTTATAATTATGTATTGAGTGGGTTGCTGTATTTATAATATATACATAGTACATACCCTCTGCGCTACAACATCCCCTTCCTTCCTCGTATATCTGATCTATACCTTTGTTTAATTTATGTAAATATTATCATCTTTGATTGATAGTATTCTTCGAACTGTCACCTCTCGAAGTGTTTGTTCATTCCATTTAGATTGATTCTAAAGTTCTAACCTAACTTATACAGGGTAGTCCCTGTATAAGTTAGGTCACCCTCCCTAACAATAGGACTCAAAAGGAATGAATTTAGAGACAAGATAACTTGCACAAATGAAACAAAACAGATGCAAAGCTCAATGAACATAGATTATGAATTGAAAACCACATCGGGTACAGAACTTGATGGGAAATAATTTACAAAGTGAGGTCATACACATAGGAAAATGTATCCATCTTTTGTTTAATTTTAGCTTAAACCCCTGAAGCCCCACCATTTAATCGCAGGAAATACAACACGCACAGACACGATATTTCATGCTCTCGGATGTAAACAAGCTGAACTTGCCTTTAGCCACCTCTCAAAGAGCAACAACAACAGCTCGAAACTATGAATCATGTTATAGACCAGGCGAACAGGCCTATAAGTATTATGGTTTCGACTGAACGCGGATTTTATATCTCGGCTTAATACTTCTGTATAGGCATTTCACAAAGAATTTCGACAAAAGACCTCCTGACCATAATCCTTTTCAATGGAAAAAAACACGAGGCCAATATTCTGAAAAATCAACATCGATAAATGCAAGTTTTAAATGTTATTTCTATTTTGTGACAAGATCCAGCATGTTGATCTAAATTTAACTTTGGGTAGTACTAGATGCGACTTTTTACCGTCTAGTTACCTTGAGATGTGTAGTGAAGGATACAGACAAGACATCATTATTTGATGAGGTTGAAAGGTTGGTTCAGTCAATGCTTCAACGTCAGAAATAACAAAGCGAAAATGAGTAGGCTGAGTTTCGTCAATCATTAGAGGTTTCGAAGACGAGGCTAATGAGCCTTTGGCTATACTAGGTCAGAATGTTTTTAGACTGACCACAAACCTAGATCTAGCTCGAGACTATTATTTTCAGATCTAGCTTCGTCTGTCTCAGCCTCTAACGTGGTTTTACTGCTTTCTTTATTTCTATATACATTTAGACTGACCGACATCCTAGCGGAACATAGCATAATCCTTACGTTTTTGAATGGAAGATGTAAATCGACTTAACTCTCCCAATCCGTTCATATTATATCTGTTATCATCTCCAGCACCACGTGACTCTCTCTCTCTCTCTCTCTCTCTCTCTCTCTCTCTGTGTGTGTGTGTATATCTGTCTCTCTGTCCCTCTGTCTCTCTCTCTATCTCTCTCTGTCTCTGTGTGGATGTCTCTGTCTGTCTCTGTCTCTGTCTGTCTCTCTCTCTCTCTCTCTCTCTCTCTCTCTCTCTCTCTCTCTCTCTCTCTTACTCTCTGTTGTTTCATTCCGTCTACATTATAAATAAACCGTTACAGCTACAATCAAAATACTCTGTCCGGTGTAAACAAAATTCTTGTCGCGTCTGAGCGTCCCGAGCGATCAGTACCATCTTGTAATACTAGCTATCTAGAGTCATAAATGACCAAAGGATTACACTTTCTACCCCAGACGGATAAAATAATGTTCCTTGCCCAGACGGCAAGGCTAGCGAATGATGCTCCTAGGTGGGACTTTTGATTAACTTGCTACCGAACACAAGAAAATATGCGGCAAACATCATTCCTCATACTAGCATCAAAACCAATGAAAGTAGAAGGAAAAAAAAATTATAAATCAGAAAGTACACTACTTGTCATCATAGGATAGAATTAGTTTCAACTTTCATTCATTTCAAATTAAAGCAAGAGTAAAAATATTAAAATGCATACATTGTTGATACATATACCACCACTCAAACGATAATGAATGTACATGTAGTTCTTAAATAAAATAATTAAAAAAAAAATGCCTTCGTTCTCTCGCCCACTTGCATCCATATAGTGGAGCTAGGCAAAAAACGAGGACCATCTAATCGAGCAGTTCTAGACCACATAGGAACGTTAAATTTGATTTAACGTCGTAAATTGCCCTAAATATTGGAGCGGTATTTTTTTTTTCAGCAAACCAGTGTTTTTCGAAAATGAAAGGCAAAAATGTGATTATTATTTTCTTGAAAAAAAAAAGACGAATGTGCGAATTACTTCCTATAAGCACAGCTGGACAGAGATAACTTGAAAGTGCGCTTACAAGGTGGCGGCGGCAGATCTAAAACTGCCTGGAATAGATTTAGATTTATAGGTTATAGGGTAAGATCTAAGTAAAGGATCTTAAAGAATTTGTTTCGACATGGGCTCTAGATCTAGAGCCGAGATATTTTCAGCAGCTAGACTCCAATCAGAAGGTTAACATCTACAACTAGACAGATCTAGATTTTACTTTTAGGCTTAGAATAAGAAAAGTATTTAAATATATTTTTTAACATTCATTATCATGATGATCAAGGTTTAAACCACTGCGTGACTAAGAATTTCCGAAAGGCAGTTCGTTTTATGCACTTAACGCAAGTTGACAGCTACCGGTATCTAATAGTAATAAATAAAAGACAGATTAGGAAAAGTATAGAAAACCGATAAGTCAATATCTCCTATTCCAAAAGGAATTAAGTTCCATATCTAAATTTCTTGTTTAGAATAAGAATTATCGGGATATCTAGATTTTAGATAAAGATGGATAGGCAGAGGAATATATTGGATCATGTAAAAGGAGAGATATCAGGACCATTTTGTGAGCCTCTTGAAATACACACAGAGCCTCGACAAAATAACACCAGGGTCCCTTTGGTAGAACGGGGTTTTCAGCTAGTAAATGATAAAGATTAAAGATTCACTAAAACATTGAGGGAGATAAGGATCGGTTATGAAACGAATTTATAACGAGCAGATATCAACTCATATATATATATATATATATATATATATATATATATATATATATATATATATATATATATATTGTATATATATATATTACACGAGACGATTTGGTGCTCTGTCGCTTTCTGCTGGTTGCTTTCTACAGTCGCTTTCTGCATGTCGCTTGCGATTTTTCAAATAGAGAAGACATCAAAAAGGTCTGGTTAGACGAAGCTAGCTGCAGATCGCTTTCTGCAGAGAATCGCTCGCCACAAATCTTAGTGGGATTACACTGGGCGATTTGGTGCTCTGTCGCTTTCTGCTAGTTGCTTTCTACAGTCGCTTTCTGCATGTCGTGATGTTGCTTTGGGAAATTAATGGCCGACAAATTAACGGGGTTGATCGTGAGCTTATTCAGGAGTTTCACAGACAATAATGTCGGCAGAACAAAAGCCACACCTATGTTTCGTCCAAAATAACTTAAGTTGCAATCCTAGAGAGTGCCAAGCTATTACAATATAAGTTACTTGTTCGTGTTGGACTCTAGATCTATATTTGTCGCTAGACTATCAATGATAAAGATACATATTTAGATCTAGAGCCAATCTTTGTTCATGTAGACTTTACACCCAAATTCCAGGCCTACTTTCAGATCTAAATTTAAATCAATATCTTGCGTTGATTATCTAGCAGCAAATTAGACGTAAAGTACAATACGAACCTGTATCTGATATTTGAAGGGCCCCAGCAGAGACTGTCTAGGGTTGCAAATCCTATTCTCGTCTTTTAAACATCATTTCCATAATTTGTATTGCAGTTTTGACACCGAAAGCCTTCTTACTATTAATTCATATTAAGTTTGCTTTTAAATACGAAGGGCCCTTTTGTAGCACCCTCCATTTGGCTTTTCCGACCAGAAGGAACAACTTCACCCTAATCGTTTAATTAACTACTGGAGATTTACTGGAGTGACTAGAAACTTGAAGTGATCAGTTTCCGTGCATGTTATTTACCACTAAAACAACAAACATTATGCCACCACCTACAGCAGCAGCACTAGCAGTACAAACAGTAGTAGTAGTAGTAGTAGTAGTAGTAGTAGTAGTAGTAGTAGTAGTAGTAGTAGTAGTAGTAGTAGTAGTAGTAGTTATATGATTATACCCAGAAAGGTTACATTGTAAATTTATTCAGATACATCTATATTTCATCAAGAAAATAATTACACCAGTTTATTTTCAAAAATGGATAAAAAGCTCAAAATATATCAGTAGGAAATAAATAAAGGTTGAATTATATTCAGCAACCGACTCGCGAATCAAACTGGTATACATCAGTTTTATGGTTTTAACCAAGAACGTACCCAGACACCTTTTTTTTCTTCTTCGATTCACCTTTTTCATTTTTTGGGGGATATGCTGTACTTCTATAAGCAAAAACCTGCTAAGTCTAAATTCCGAACACTTAGGACGATATAGGCCTAGTTGTAATGGTATCCAAGCACCCTTTGACCTATGACCACAACATAAAAATATTTTTGTGCTTCGTTGCAAATCGCTTCGTGTAGGATACAGGAACTTCAATTAGGCATTGTTTTGAATGCGAAGGAGCAAAAGCAACAAAAATAAGTAAAGACTTTGCTGAAGATGGAGAGGAAAAAACCCAGATGGGCAGTGAACTGTAAGCTCAAATAACCAGCTAAAAGCTAAAGAGACAATTGGGAAACGGGAGAAAAATGTCAGAGGTGCGCAGGAACTGGGGTGGAGTGTCAACGGACGTGAAATCATCTAAAGAATCGCCCGGTACCCACGTAATATCAAAACACTTAAATTCATTGTACATCAAACTTAGTTACGAAATACGGAAATTGGTGTTTACAGAAAAGGCTGTCAACTGCATTCGACAACTGCATATAACGAAGGCCTATTTAACGTTTGTGGCAATAACAGAAAACTAAACAAGAGTATTGAATAATTTGTATCGAAACGCAAGCAATTGCATTGTTAAAATGTAAGAATATCCAGAGCATTGCATGCCATAAACATAAACATGCTGTTCTTTTAAGGAATAAAAACATTGGGCATAACATAGGATGATCACATAGAGGAGACTTTCAATTTATAAGCAACGAGAACGCAAATATGAAAACACAACAAACAGTGAATTGGTCATCGAGCATAAAAACCATGGTAAATATAAATTTACATATATGATCCTGATATGTCAAAGGCAAGTAATACATACAGCAACTAGAACGCAGAACATTAACTATTTTACTATGGAGCTTCAAGTAGTAATAAAATTATTCCTCAAACTTTTGTTTGAAACTGAAGCCAAACATAGCTACCGATATACATACAAGCAGGCCAGTTGATACTGACCAGTATTCTCAGATATGGTGCGTTAGCAATCAACATCATGCGTTCGAGACCTTTGCCAAAGCCAACTCTTTCTGTCTCTTGGAATATAGCAGAAAAGGAATCATTGTGTATGTTTTACATATGAGAAGTAGGTGTTTAGCACTACATTGGATTTTAACCAGCTATATCTGCTCTGTGTTTTCTTTTCGGAATAAAATAATATTACTATGTTTCATAAGTATCAAGATTTATGATTGATTGTGGTGAAAGAATATAATCGACGCTAGCTAGATGGATAAACAGATAGATAAATAATTCTCAGGAAAAACAATAGCAGCGCAGTAGCAGTAGTTGTGGTAGCAAGCTAAGTTTCTTTCCATTTATCTCGCATTCTCCGTTTTTATGAAACATAGACTCATAAAAATATTAGGTATGTGTCATTAAACAACAACAAAAAAATAAATAATTATTTGACCTGAACTTAAATTCGAAGTAAAAAGAACGCAATGGCCAAACCGGCATTCCTCAAACATCAAAATACTAAAAATAAAATAAAAAAAAAGGGGCACAGAACATTGGTGTAGCATAAAAAAATTACAGTAGCTGCATAAATCAGAAAATCTACATCTTCGACCTTTTTGTCTATATTAAGTGCAACCACTAAACAACAAGTCGGAATCATCCTAAACACAATTTCAAACAAATTCAATAAGATATTCTTCCGCATTGAGAGACGTGGAAGAAGCTGTATGTCGATCTCGGGCGACTTGTTGACGATGTCTGCTCTCCTCACCTAATGATCACGGAGTTTGTCCAGTGAGCGCTCTTTGGTTACCGCCGTATGATTTACACATGCAGGTATTTGGATTGAATAAAGACTTAGAATTATTTTTGAATTGTTTCTTTTGTTCTAAAACTGATACTGTATGATACTTTCATGGCAATGACGGAAAAAAAGAGATGATGACGATGATGATGTTGATGAATAGGAAGAGTATAATTAATAGAAGGATGAGAGGGAGGAGGATGGAAATGACTTTTTTAACAATTCATGCTAACGATGAGGATTATGGGGATAGTCATGAGAGAATATTTATTTGATAGAAATTGTATTTAATTTTAAAAAAGGTTTAATTTATATCATTTTGCATACCAAAATTACACAAAGTTATTTAATTATGAATTTCCATTATTTATAAACGATTAAACCCACCGACTTTTCGTTGAAAGTTATTCACTGAGTACCTGATGTTTGGATCAATATACCCAGGTGAATGGAGCTTTTAAAAACCGTTTAGGTTTTCGTTTCTTACAATCATGTTCCTCACAACTTTTCAAACTCGGAGGCATATAGCGTGAAAAGTATTGGTTCACCTTAAAAAAAAAAAAAAAAAAAATAACAACACAGTAATACTATGTTACACTGGATATCCATGATAGCAGGTCTCGATCAGCGACTGTCAGATTTAAAACGTCAGGCAACAACAAATTAATGTTTCATGTCCAAGACCAATTGGCCTCCTCAGTCTTCAAATTCAATATACCGAAAACGGATCTATTAACACTTGCAGAACTAGAGGGACGCTTACCATTTTCCGCAATCTCAGTGAATTTTTTACATGACTTACGTTTGCAACCACACATGGCACCAAATCCCGCCATCAGCCCAACTACAAATGCAAGGAGACATAGTCCTGCCATTGCTCCAGCAGAGAAACTTGAGGAGGATATCTGCTCTGCATCATCTTGGTCGTGGTCTTCGCACATGCCTTCTTTTAGGAGTAAGAATGAATTGGGCTTAGCCTGAATATAACGATTTGATGAGTGGAACCCATACCTAAATTCAAATTTTTGTTCCTTAACGGCTTTTTGAAGTCTTGTTAACGCTTCAGACGTGGACACTATGCCTCGATTGTTTGATCCGATTCCTACGGAGGAGGGAGGTATGCCAGTTCTGCCAAGTATCTTGAAGGTAACACGTGTTTCCTGAGGAACTTCAGTGGATGGCCTTGCTTTTATGTTTGCTACTTGCAGTGCCGATTCTATCCCAGATACATCGTGCACAACCTTGCGAAACTTTCGCTCAAACTCTAAAGGATTGTTTTTTATACTCTTGTAGAAGCTAGTTAAAAGGATCAGCCGCACGCCCGCTGAGTGGTTTGTGTTATAACAGGGAGAAACATCAGGAGTAAAATAGCCTAGCTGGTCTTTGAATACAAAGTAAGAATGATACTTGACATTAGAGTCGCTTTTTTCTATGGACTTAATAGGTAAAAAAGATTCCTCGGGCAGTCGAAGCCTTTTCAACCATTTACCGGTCGCTAAGAAAAGTGTGAAGATTGTCCTTGTTTTTTCATATTTATCGGTGTCTGGTAATCCTATACGCCATGCATCACACGGAATTCCTCGGATATTCGTCATGCCCAAATATAAAGCAGATGCAGTGTTAATATTCCAGAACTCATGGGGTGTCTTCATCTTTTTGGAACTGTTTGGATTTCCATAGCTCGCTCCAGATAGGGTAGGAAATGTCTTGCACCATTTGCCAGCTTTGGAAATTTCATATCTTATTCCAGTAATGAAATCTTCAGTGACTCTTATCTCTTTATTTGCCACCTCGCCCTTGTTTAGAGATGTAAGGTAAGCATCATAATGTAACCATGCGGCACCATAATTGTAATAGACAGCCTCAACTTCTCTGCCTCTGGTATCTCCGTCAGCTCGAGCCACGTATGTTTCTTTGATGTAACTGAAAGTAGTTGGTGGTGTTGGAATTGTCTTATTTACATCCTTCATGTTGTTAGAAATACAGTCACTATCTACACGGTCCAAGAAAGACATATGTATATCCTTTTTCATCTGCTTAAAATCAGTATATTCAATCTGGACACTTTTAATTGGTGCTGAAACATCATTTTCTATCTGGTGACGGACCATGAGTAAAACAGGCTTGTTGCCTTTAGCTTTGATCTGGCTGGTATCAAGAAAATGCCATTGAGAAATGGTCGTGTCTGTACTACTCTCAATATTCTGACATGCAACATATGATACAGAGCTGATGCCTCTGGTTTTTGCTTCATCGAATTTAACGACAGACTGAAACCAACGTGGATACCATCCGAGGCTCTCTCTAGCAGATTTCAGGCGCACCTTCCCTTCCTCTAACTTCACGCTACCCACAAGCTCCGCTATGACCTCACATGGTTGTTTTGTCTTAACGCAATGTCCATTACTCTCGTGATGTAACAGACACACGTTGAGTTTAGAGTCCACAAACGCCGAGAAATGATGATCATGCGAGGTCGTCTGAACAAACATTTGGCCACTATGTTCTGAGAACTGTATTGTGGATCGAGAGTACTGGATTAATTTTTCACTTCCATTTCCGAATCCCTGGATTTCTGAATAGGCTGAGAAGGTGCGGGGAAAGAATACACCATTTGTAATGTCCACGATGTTTGTGTTTCCATGGATGAGATCATCGCACCAATACTTGTCGAATATAGCTGACACTCTGACCCCCCTCATGGAAAAAATGAGTGCAACTATTAACTGAAATCTCAATCCTGGAATAGATCGCCGCATTATACTGATGTTGTTTTTAATGTTGTTGTTGTTGTTGTTGTTGTTGTTGTTGTTGTTGTTGTTGTTGTTGTTGTTATTGTTTTTGTTGTTGTTCTTGTTGTTGTTTTACACCTTACGCTCAGAGAGTGCCGATTTCCGATACAATTTCTTGCGGAAGTGACAATGAGAGGCTGAAAGAAAAAATAATACATTTTATATGCTGATAAACTTGAAATAATGAGCATTGAAAAAAAATCACGTTTACTCGTATGAGTATATGACAATTTTTATTTGTTTATTTTAAAGTACATTTTTGTGTATTTGAAGCAAGACAAAAAAAAAAAAAAAAAAAAAAAAACCTGCGTATGGGTTGAATTAACTACACATTGAAAAATTAAAGGGTGTTTGCCTTTTTTGGCTTTATTCATTTAAAATATGTCTAAGAATCATTCATTGATTAAAATTTTTGACTTCGCTTCAACAACAGCGGAAACAAGTTTTGAATCCATAATAGAATACGTTATTAACTTCTTTTCCTAATTTCAAAAAGACTTGGATTGCAATACTACATTTTTAGACAAAATTGATTGGTCAGTATCACCTCTGAATATTTTACTGTCATTTTACTGATTCATATTAAAAGTAAGAATAATTATTGCGATCTTTATCCTCAGAAAACATTTACCAAAGGAATAAGGGTATATCCTTTCTATTGTGAAAGTCTCCTTGAATACACACAATGATGTGATAAAAGAGGAATAATTTTTCTACATCTTAGATAATTAAATGCTGTTACAATCTCCTGCCAATCTGCTCCGGCTTTAATATTTTCTGAGCACAAGATCAATATTTTCAACACTGTTACGCTGTCAATAAGTCACTTTTCAGGCGATCGTATCTATGCTTCTATGACCTGTGGAAACTTGAACATTTCATCCTGGATGGGTCTGCGATCCTAAACAAATATTTAAAATGTCACTTTGTTACTTACATAAGTGATGTTGTGTAAGTTGATTTTTTTCCATGGGAATCACCAAAAAGCACGTTCAAGAGTGTGACAAACAGTGACAAACGTGTTTCTCTTTATTCAAAGCGATACGTGCTAACAGATAACGTCTAGCCACTAGACCTTATCTTATCGCTGCTTCAACAAATTGACGCATATACTGTGGTGATGGTGGTGGTGGTGGTGGTGGTGGTAGCAGCAGTAGTCGTAGTAAGAGTAGTAGTGGTAGAGGTATTAAGCGCGTATTTCTTTTTAATTATCGTCTTTTTTACAAACAGAAATATAACAATTTATCAATTCCAGAGGAAATGATAAATGAGTTGCAGGTGCCCGAATTTGTCACCATGAATTTGCTTTTATAGGTGCCTACCTTCATGTAGGCCTAAAAAGAAAAGAACAATTTTTTTTCTAAAGATGGTGAAGTGGAGCGTTGAAACATTAGCAATGTCAACACATTTTTTAAAGAACAACATTAAAAATTATAAGTCTACGTTTTCTTGGCCATTCCTTCGTCCTTCTACTGTTTATTTTGTTTTACTCATGCCTCTGCATTTGAGCCTTCCTTGTCTAACTTTGCTAACCTGAGTTAGGTCTAGTTTAGTAAAGCTTAAAGAGTCTTATTTGTCTCCACTCAAATTCAAGTTCATTTCTTCTTTATTTTCATTTTCATCTTTATTTCCGCTCTTCCTTTATTTTAACGCTTTGTCTCTATACTGGGATAAACAGTCTTATTTTCCTGTTTGTTTCTTTTCATCTCATCTTTGTCGTCTCTATCCTTAAAAAAAAAAAACATTTCTCTTTATGTATCTTAATGTTGTTTTCTTTTATATATAAGCTTCTGTCTCGATTGTTTTCTCTGCTTTATTTCATAGGGGTTTCTTCTCTTTGTATATTTCTATTTCTATTGCTTATACTCCTTTGTGAGCTTTACCTCTATATTGGTGTTTTATTTAAAGCTGTGATTCCCGCTCCCCCAAATGGCATCACTCTTTCCATTCGTTCTTCTTGTGTTTTATTTGATTTATTTAGATGAGGCCAATGAGTAGGTGTAGTCCTTCCGGTGAAAAACTCAGACCCCTCACTGTACTCCTTAAGACAAAAATGTTGTCCCTTACACGGAATCATACACTTAAACATTGAAAAGATTTACTCCATATTTTTTTTTCAAACCAAGATGATCTTTTTTTTTTTTCATTTTTTTTTTCTTTCAATAAATAAGCCACATATTTTCATATTTTGTTAATTGGAGAGGGATCAGCTACTCGGTTCTTTTTAGAGTCTAAGTTGATGAAGAGCACAACGATGAATCAAATAATTTTAAAACTGCTTCAAATTTATAAATCATCTTAGATCAGAAATGAAACCAATATTAACAGACACAAAAGGAACAAATAAAATTTAAAAAACATACACATTCCTTAAATTCTGCATTTTTAGTGTATTTTTAAATTTGTGAACTGAAAGCTGCCCTAATGTGAACTGACAAAAAGGAAACGTGTTTTAATTTGAAGACAAATTTAAAAACTTCCAATAAATTATTCTGTTGGTACTGGTAATAAAGAGAAACTTAAAGTCTTTGCCTATTTTTAAGGAATGTGAAATATGAAATATTGCAAAGTATAACTTCTTTGCCTTAGTATTTTCTATCAACTCTAAATATTCATTTTTTTTTTAAACTTAAGAAGTAATCAAATGATCGTTATGATGTAAACTTGAGAGCTATGTAAAATGTTTTCAAGTTAAACTTTGGTGGAATATTGTTGCACAGCGCGATAAGTTACGTACACAAATAATTATATTAATTATAACGACATGAAAAAGAAAGTGGAAACTACTGATAAATATAAGGTTTTTAGAAGGTTGGCGAAAGAAAGACCAATGAAGTAGTATTACTAGTGGCAAGAATTGATTAAAAACAATCAGGGAGAGACAGGTTTGGGACGATATTAACAGGGGGAAAAATGGACTGGAAAAGATCATGCTGTCTGGGTGGAAAAGTTGAAGAGAAAAGAAGCAGAGGAAGACGAAAAGAACATCATGTACAGATAGTCTGAGTGCATTTGCAAACAAGAAAGAGATGCTCAACAGCAAATTGATTCAACTCGCTGATGACAGGATGAGGATCATGCCAGGATTTTAAAATAAATTTAAAAAAACTAATTGAAGGTTATAAAAAAAAAAGTACAGCCAAGATTTTAGGTTGCCTTAATTATATTGAAATAATTATTAACCTATAGAAATGTAGATTTAGTTCTATACAGATTTATAGATTTTTTCTTGTAGCGTTTTCCGTCCTCTGTGGAGTGAAAATAAATTTTTAATAAGTAGAGATCACCCAAATGAAATTAGTCTAATGTTTAGAATTTAGATCTAATATGAAAGGCATGAGAGTATTGATAATTTGCGAACGACTTGAACTACATGGCAGACGATAAAGAAGGAATCTAGAATAAAATTCTTAGGCAACAGCTATACTTAAATAAACCAGCGGTGATTGCTCCTATGCATCCTGGAGATCCAACGTTGAAAAGTCCAGCGCGGTGTACAGGGTGTCAGACCAAGTGGGCCTCACCACGGCCTACTGCATCCGGAGGGCTATGGCCTCTCACGGCTGTGGGTTCTGCCGCCACTGAGTAGTAGAGACGATGAACGAGATCAGAGATGACTAGAACCGACAATCGCACAGATATGGGCAGTAGAAATATAGAACAGTATCCTCCTGACCAACAAGTTAACCGCATCAAAGTATCAGGGCGTCGTGGAAAGGCAGATACGACCGGCCAGTGCAGGATCGCCAAAGTACGTCACTAGGATAGTACATGGCCCGACTCAGATCGACTAATGCTGTTTTATACAGTTTGGTTCTATTAACTTTCAAAAACTATCATGAAAATGCTGTGAGTTTGCTGGGGCAATCATAGAACACAGCTTCAATCATTTATCATAAATCACACCAGTCTCACTCTTGGCTATAAAGCCATAGAGAAATAAATTCTAGAATCTACAAAGTAAAATAGGTCTAACAGCTGCACACATGGCCACATATGCAGCTCTCGTGGAAAACAGGGCTAGTCC
>JAWDGP010000422.1:1695000-1787500 GCA_033675545.1 Elysia crispata
TAGCACGGTGGCGTAGTGAGCAAGTTGCTCGCATATTGTCTCAAAGCATTTGAGTACGAGACCACGCAGGGGTATATAGATAAATTATTTTTTGTGGCATATGCATTACTTTTATAGTTCATAAAAACAACTATTTGCTGTTTAAAGGACCTTTGTCAGAAATCTGAGTGTCTGTGCGCGCATGTGTGCGTGTGTGAGGGTAAATGTATACATGCATGTGTGTGTGTTTTCTCTTTAAAAAAAAACCCCATTATTCTAACTTTTACTTTTGTGAGCAAAATAGGTGAAAAGTCTCTCGATGTGAATTGTAAATTCAAGGTCACTTCATAGTGAATTATTTAACAGGAAAGAAAAGCAGGGATGAGGAACGATCAAGAGTGATCTGTAACAAAAAAATTACGAGCGCAACGATTTCATTAATAACAATAAAAAAAAGAAGTTAATGATGATGATGAAAATGAGATAGTGATGAAATGCCACAAGGAAACAAAAATATCACCAGCAAACCATCATCAAGAATAAGGGCATCATTGAGTGTCAGAAATATGGACAGAGACATTTGTGCTGTTTAATCAGTCCCTGAGTGACGGTAGTAAAAAACAAAACATGGTGACACAGAAAGGTGTTGCTGATCTTCAGAAATCACGTCGTACGAGAGATGAAAAAAGACTTGACTATTATTTTAACCAGATTCTACACACCAAGTGTCGTCATGACTAATGTAATGAAAATGAAATTAAGCGAGATTTAAGAGGGAAAGAACTTTAAAGAAAGCTAGTCTCCGCTCTTCAACTACTAAACTCGACTTTGCTAATGACTGTCTACTTTGTGGAAGATTTACGAGAGATAGACCAAAGAAAGGAAGGCGATATTCCTGTTTATCAAGTCCGCTCATCCAGCTGTCAGGCTAAGTTGAAACTGTTTGTTTGCAACGATGCCCTAGTGACAAGTGTGCTGAAACGGTGAAAGGCCGTATTAAATATACTCGAGATTTGCATGCAGCTGATGCAGTCTATCATCAGCAACGTAATACAAATTTCAGAACTGGGAGAAAAATTCCATTGGCATTTGAATCACATGGCTCAGATGGAGAAAACAAGAAAGGACGGCCTGAAGACGAGGATCGACTCACATCTTTTTACAAAGTAATTTCTTGTGGCGAAAAATGCGAGACTATTACTTTGGAAGGTAATGAGTCTCTAAAGAGCACATGAAAAGGAAGTTGATGAAAACTTTGGACAGTGACATTGTTATTACAAATATTCAGGGCAAGGTTAGTGTTGTCACAATCCGGACGGCTGCTGAAAAATTGTTAGACCAATTTTGGAAACAACGAAAAGAAAATGAAACCTCCACAGAAAAGTTCAGGATCATCCGCACCGCGGCAAAACTAATCTTAGCAGACGTAAAAGATCTACGAAGATCTACAAAGATTTTTATCCCACTAGAGAAGTTGTCGGTAATACTGACGCAAATATTAATTATTTACCGGTACCAGCTTCACTCACTTTGTTCCTTACTTTGATGTGTAAAAATAAGGAAACCAAAGTGAAAACACCTTCAATTGGTTAAACTATGATGCAAGCGATGAGGCCATACATTTTCATACCATCCTTTCATTTTGGACTTGGTGTGCTATTACTCCATCTTTAAGGATCTCGGACTCTAATTGACTTATTGCAGTCTTGGATTCTGTTCATCATATCTTGAAGTTCAATGCTTCGAACAATGTCCAGCCTCCAGTCAAGAAACAGATCTTTCTGGTGTAAGTTCCATCAGCTTTATTCAGTCTGTGGCAGATAATGTTGACCACAACTTTAGAACACTGGACGGCTTAGGAATATTCCATGGGATGGGAATCATCGGAGCAGCAATTCCTAGTAAGAAGCTCTCCGGGCTGATACGCCGAGATACCGGTGTAACAATACGTCAAACATCCACACTTGGTCAGATCCCAATCCATCAAAGATTGGCATTTCTTTGAAGTGTGAAGACCTTCACGACTTGAGGTTTGAAGATATCACCGGAAAACTAGACCTATTATGGAAAGTGCCATGACCTCTACGAACATCTCGTATTGGTTGTCTGGACTGGTGTTAACAGTATCAGAGGGACTTTATCCTGGTCAGAGCACGATCACTTTCTTGCCCATGATCGACATGCAGCCCTCAAATATGAGTTGCATATATACTACCATCCATATTGTATCAAAATTATCAGCCAAATACAAGGTCAAGCCTGTGCTCCATTTGATCAATCTCTTTGGTGAAAGCTCAGCTTATTGTTGACAATGAACCTGCTGACAGTCACTTACGTTCTCTCACATTACGACTGGGTGAGTTGCATATGCAGATGAGCTACTTGAGAACTATTGGTCATTTGATGACAGGGTCTGAACTGCGAGAGCTTGTCGAAGTGATGTATTGGAAAAAAACAATTATTATTTTCATGAATTTAGATGTATCTCATTAAGATCTTTCAAACGAGATGCTAAATGTTGGCGTTTGATACGCTTTAGATTTTTTGTTTAATCAGTTCGCTATGATGACGTCATTTGCTGAATTTGACCACCTTCCGATGATTCTGATATCCTCCTTTTTTAAGGTGCTGTTTTATACTTGATAGTCAAACACTGATCATAAAATCAAAACTTTTGCAATTAAGTAAGGGGTTTATGGACGTCTATTTATTGAGTGTGTAAGCTCTGTGTCTGTAAGTCAGAGTGCACATTGGTGTGAAATTTGTTTTTCAAAAAAAAGGAATCATAAAATGTGTATTAGTTCTGCTTGGGCTTTTGATTGTTGAACGGAACGCACGACATTATTATGTTTTCTGTATAATAACTGACGAAGCCTTTGAGGCGGAACGTCTTCATGTCAAATAGAATTGTTTTAACAAGTTCATTGTCCTTGAGTTTAAGTTGGTGGCTGTTATATATATATATATATATATATATATATATATATATATATATATAATTATATAGATATAGATATACATATATATATATATAGATATAGATATACATATACATATATATATATATATATATATATATATATATATATATATATATATATAGAGAGAGAGAGAGAGAGAGAGAGAGAGAGAGAGAGAGAGAGAGAGAGAGAGAGAGAGAGAGAGAGAGAGAGAGAGAGAGAGAGAGAGAGAGAGAGAGAGAGAGAGAGATCTTACCTTAAATTCTCTTCATACGAAACTGGTGTTTCAAGCGGAGGACAAAGTTGTCGCTAGTCCTCCGCTCTCTTCGGGTATGTCTGAGCTGTGTTCGGTTGCCGTTCGACCTTGTGTTGTTGTTTTTCGTTTCCGGGCCACTGGTAGTTTTGTAGTAAATGTTTCTTTCTGTGGGGGCACGATGAAAATATTTCCCTTCTTTTGTGGAGGCTTGGTTTATTAGAATCAAATATTTCTCTGCTATGCATAGGTTGCATCTGTTTGTTGCTGCTGAGTATGGCTGCGCTCTTTCGATTATATCCCATGATAAGTGGTATTCGGTTTTTGATCCCTTAAGTTTCCATATGAATTCACTTGAAGTTATGGCTGTTTTTTTTTTTTTGTGGTTACGTCTAAAGCTCGATGTATGCTGGTTGTATCTGGTTTTGAACACCTGTGTCGTATGAAGAGAATTTAAGGTAAGATCTATATCTATTAAATGCTCCCACAGTTGAGCACTCTTATCAACAATTCCAACTCATCTTCAAACTATATATATATATATAACATTTCTAAAACATTTTCGGTTACTCCTGAATCTTAATTGATCCTTGAACGTAAGCTGTATGCAGTGTTTCAAGAGTTGTAATCCAGCTTGTATATTTTTATTTTATGGCACCATTATTACCGGTATTCTAAAAGAAAAAAAAAAGTAGTTTTGCCGCAACTTTTGTCTTTAAATTATGGAGTCGCCTTATGACGTCACATGAAAATGAATAGAATAAAAACAATTGAATTGTATTAAACCAACTTTTATTATTATTTGAGCAGCTCCTGTTCACTTCTCTCGGAGATATCAAGATCTTACGTAAATGTAAATGCATACTGATCTAGAGTGGACAGTCTGGAAATTATATTATTTTGACTCAACTTGAACTGCGGGGGGGGGGAATACGGATACGGGGTAAAAAAAAGTGCTAGTGGCTGCCCAACTACCTGTGGGCTGCCCTGGTTGACAGCATAAACATTGTGTTGTTCGTCATCAAGTTTTGCGCAGAGATTGTAAACAAGATGGCTGTTTGAGTGTATCTTTCCCGGTTTATGTTAATATATTGTACCTTCCGTATAATGCGCGAAAGAAGAACTACTAAAAATTTAGATTTAGAGATATTTTTCTTTCAAAATCCGTCTTATGTAATGCTATAAAATTTATTTTATAACAAAGGTCCCCATTCGGAAGTCCTTCCTCATATGTGGAGAACGAAAAATTCATTTTAAAGTTTTAGTTCTAGATCTAGATCTAGACTAGATATTAGATCTACTCGTCCAAATGAAAATGACAAGTGTTAGGGATATAGGCCTAATCTAGCTCTAAATATATTGAAGCTAAGCTTCTTTAATTTAAACAAAAGTCTCCGACAAGAGGAGTAAAATGGTAAAAACTTAGAGATTGATACTATAGCTCTCTATAAAGCCAATCTAATTTAGAATCTACATCTATCCATAGGCCCCCTTTTTATCATTTACTTTAGATTTAAATTAGGCAAAGGCCTATTATCATTGTCATTTAATGGCTGACTTAAAACCAGATGCTTGTTAACAATCATACATTTTTTAAATATAAAGTTTCATTCAATATTTAAAAATCTGCTCTAATTTAGGGAAGACTCAGACTGAAAAATCAATAAAATGAGTCTTAATGATGTGTTAGACGCCTTCGATGAACTTGATCCTCAACAAAGAGGATTTGTTACTTCAAATGAAGTCTTTCAATTGTATTCTTCCCTTATGGAATCATCCATTAATGAAGAATCGGTTAAGGCAGTTATTCAAAATGTTTGTGGACAAGAGGTGTGTGATGTCTCCAGAAATTCGTTTATCAATATCTTGGAAGAAGTAAGTTAGAAGTATATATCTATAGATATGTAATTATGGTGACATTTTAACCGTATATGGCTTGTTATATATCACAAGTGTCCTAAATGTAGTGCTACGTTGCTCCCAGTCTGCACCATGATTATGTATAATTATATATATTCAGGACACTTTCGTCAGGATCTATCAATAATATGTTATTCTTTTCATTTTGCTCTGTTGTGCTTATGCTTTTTAATTCAGAGGACAGGAATGCAATAAAATTATATTGTCATTTCTTCTTTGTACTATCCTATGGTTTGTTCTGCAGGAATCAATGCTCTGATATCGTCCCTTTCCCATTTCACACCAATAGCAATTGTTTTAGACATTTACAGTTTCTTTCAATTTTGCCCTGAGTCTAATATTACAATGCTAGGATCTTCTGTGCTGATTTTTCCATCTTGAACACTTTTTTCACTGTCAAAGAGTGTAATTATAAGAAAAGAATCAACTGGTTCCATCTTGGAAAAAAAATGGACTTTCTGTTATATGTTCAATATCCCAGTCCCACAAAAAACTTCTGAAGGTTCTTTCAGCAGATTAAGAAATATTGTCTGTGACCATTATTTTACAAAAATTTTTCTTGAGACAATAAAAAATCAGCAAAACCTCAAATTCTTGCCTAGGTTTTGATGTAGATAAGATAAGTTATATATGTATTTTTTTTCCATCAGCTGTAGTCCTGCAATCTTTTCTTTTATAAACTCACATTTATTAGTTGTGAACTTCAAACTGCATATATCGCCCATTAAGTCCATGGAAGTGTTGATGGTTGGGTTCTATACACAAAGAGCTCTCTCACTAGATCTAGTCTCAGTTTTATTTTTTCTTAACTGTTCTTAAACTAAATATAAGATAAAATTGATCAAATACAATATATCATATTCTTTGAAATGAATAATTGCAATTTTTATTGCATGATATGTTGTATTGAGATCACTTCTGTGTTATCCACGCTTTTGATCTAGTTATTCATCGTCTAAATGATTGCGTTTCCTGAGAACCAAGATCATAAACAGAGACTATTGAACTAAATATAATGATATAAATATTATCTTATATTTCAGCTTGAAAGGAGGCGTGCTATTGAAAACGAAGCCTACTGGGATTTCCAGGCGCTAGACAGCAATGGCAACAACTATATCAGTTTGAGTCATGCACTTCTCTTGTTTCGAGAATATCATGGCGATCTTTTTTCTTTGGATAATTGGAATAAATTTCTGGAATCCAGGGAAAAACCAGGTATCAAAGGGAAGAGACATTTTGTAAATGCATTAACTGATAAGAACCAAAATAATGTTTATGATATAATGAACCCTGATTTGATGATAAACAAAGTTTTAAAATGCTGGCTTCTAAAAAAACACAAGCAAATCATATAAGGAGTTGAAACTATTCAAACTACAATAAGCAAAAGTCTTAGAGTTAGATCTATGAATTTAGGTGATTTAAACTCTCCTAATTGTGGCAAACATCTTGGCTGAAGAGTTATTACAAAATAATATACCTTATAACACCCAGATAGAGATGTTTACTTTGATGAGCTACGGTTTTGGTTGAGCAACCTCCCTGGCAACTGCCGGTCAAGCACTCAGAGTGAGATTGTACAGGAGGAGTCCAGGCTTGAACGTGTCCATCTTGATTCTGCTTATAGGCAACATGAGGAGGCTAACTTGCTCATGGTATGTGCCCTTTACATAGATTTAGGTTTGTGCTGTCTATAGCAGTGTACAGTAAATGTTGCATATAGCGATATAGCAAAGTACTCGGGTCCCACAGTATTTTCTCGTTGAACCAGAGGTCTCGTTGGATAAAAGGTAACTTTTAAAATGGAAAAAAAATATATATATCTTCAAGGGAGAGAACCTGCATAACACTAAACTTTTAATCAGTTACCTCCCTTTATTGTTCAACCGAACGAATGGACCTGGCCAAGTGTTGAAAAAGTGAAGTTTTGTTTCACTTTTTTTTTTAATTAATGAATTTCCTCTTTTAAAAACATGCATTTTTAAAACAAATTCTCTAACTCTTCCTACCCCGTTTTTTTGTCCTCTCCCCCTCCTCGCCCCACACCCCCACCCTCCCTCTCTCTCTCTCTCTCTCTCTCTCTCTCTCTCTCTCTCTCTCTCTCTCTCTCTCTCTCTCTCTCTCTCTCTCTCTCTCTCTCTCTCTCTCTCTCTCTCTCTCTCTCTCTCTCTCTCTCTCTCTCTCTCTCTCTCTCTCTCTCTCTCTATCTCTCTCTCTCTCTCTTTTATACACACATACTAGTCTCTCAGTCTCAACCTCAATTTAAAAAAAAACCAGCAAAACAACTTGTTTTCTTCTTTGCTTAGTTCTTCACTTCCTCTCTATGCCTCTCTACTTTTCTCACTATCTCTGCAAGTTAGTTAGTCTCTCTCTCTCTCTCATGTAATCAGATCTACATGTATTGATCTTGCGTAAGCATACCCCCTTTCTCTCTCCAGGCCTTCCTAAATCCTAGATCTAGCCTCATTACTTCAAACCTTATAACCCCCCCCCCCCCCCTTTTTTTTTTTTCCCTTCCCTTCACTGCCATTCTACTCTGCGGAGCGCACCACCCTCTCTCTCTATCTCTTATTTTTTTTCTTACATATAGCACTAGGTCTGGAGTGCCTAGGTGGCTTTGTTTTCTCCAACTCCCTGTCGCACTGGCCCTTCCCTTTTCAATACATCTGTCCGCGTACAGACACACACACATCTTCAGTCATACATGTCTTTGAATCTAATTTTTATTGCTGTCCAGACAAAGACTCTGACATGTAGTTTAGCCTATATGGTAACTTTTTAAGTGGTTTTGTTCTTCTATTGAGGCCCAATGCAGCCTTGCTTCATCTTGTTTAACCTGAGGTTGGTAAATTTGACATTCGTTGAATCAAAGGTTAATGAAAAGAATGGGACTTTGTCAATCACTCGTTGAGCCCGAGGTCTCGTTGGGTCAGAGCTCGTTAAATTTGAGGTTCTTTGTATTTAAGAACCCATTTAATCAGATTGTTTTGTACTCAATATTTTTCAAATGGTTAAGGGGTACAGTTACCTGCAAAAACGTCTCATCTCTACATGAGTCACAGCAACTAACTACCTGACTTTAAAGCACAGTTGCTTGTGTATCTACCAGAGTCATGTACAATCAGCCTAAGGGATAAAAAATTTTACCTGTACAAGTCTGGATTGTCACTGAATTTTCTGTCTGATGTTTTACATTTCCTCATAACTTTAGAATCATTTGAACATGAATAAAATGATATTCACAAACTGTTTTCATATTTAAAACATGATAAAACAATCTTGTTCATTAAAAATCACTAAAATTTTTGTTTGACTTTCCTATTTTTCTAGACATTCTAACGCTTGTCACTATCCCAAGTTCTCTTTTGGTTTTTATGACATAATGGTAATTTTTACAAGTTGCCCAATGTTGAGTGTCTTATGGTAAGAATTTATGAATATTTAGTTACTGCTGCCTGATCTTTCTACTCAGCATTATTTTTGATTTTGTTAAGCTTGTTAGCTCAATCATGATGATTGTGCATTCGCTGTTGCTAGTGTACCCAGAGGTTGACCTCAAATTATTGCTTTGGGAGACTTTATGGTGATACAGTATTTACTGATAGACAGTTCTGCTCTGTGATGCTGATGCACGCAGTGAAATTCATGAAATGTCTTGGGGTTTTGGTTTTTTTTTTTCAACACTCTGGCATAAATCTTGATTTAATTCACATTAATACTCGTAAGCAGAGCTACAAGTGCTCCGTTGAAACATGGAAATTAAGAGAATGCAGCCTTGGAAAATTCTTTAGCATCAATGAAGAGAGGCTACGGAATTTAAGAATTTATTTTATAAAAGAGAAAGGTCAGCAGGTAATTATGTAGTTATCCTTTTACACTTTCCAATTAGGCAGAGAGAGGAGGGTTGGTCAAGTTGTGGTCTTAGCGAGCCTTTGTGGTAAATGAAGTAGAATAGAATTAATCTGAGTCATCCATCGTTAGTACACAAGATTTATTATTAATCTCAGGAGAATCTACGAATCTCATGGACTCCAAAGAAATCAAAAGAAACAGAGTTACAGGAAGCTCACATGACAAGATTACTCATAAATAGAATACGTAAATCCCAGATAACCTTTATAGGCCGTGTGATAAGAAGAGAAAAATTGAAACAAATAGAATAACTGAAGGAAAACACAGCAGGGGAAAACAGTGAAAAAAGAAGGACTAACAACGTGGCTAAATGTAGGATGAGTGACAGATGCACTAAAAGCAAGGAGGAATAGAGATGCATGGAGGTTATGAATGCCTACGCTAAAGAGCAGGGCACCCTTATGATCAATGTATCATTGTTCACTCTAAATTTTATTTGTTTTGCAATTGAAGCTTCCCTTGCATGAGAACTTATTTATATATATATATATATATATATATATATATATATATATATATATATATATATATATATATATATATATATATATATATATATACAAGCTGGGGTACCCGTTCATTTGAACAGGTTAAATACAAAAGAACAGTCTCTTTGAAAGGGAAACTATAAAGTGAGACCAATATAATTTAATTTAAAATTTTAGTCCAGGTTATGCTTTTTTCTACTTTGACTTAATATGGTATACATCTATATCTGGCGGGTTCTTCGCATAAGGCTAGTCAAATATTTTTTTTTTCTCTTTAGCGTAAAGAAAAAAATAGTACGATGCTTTTCCGATAAGAGGTTCACCCAGAGACTAATTCAAAAAAAAATATTTCGTTCTATTTGGAACTCTTCAGTGTGGAGCAGAACATAGTAGGAGACTTTCTTAAGAGGCTCATCCACAGGCATATTCCAGAGGAGATTTTTCCATGATTTGGCTCATTCAAGAGAATATGTTTCATTCTATTTGGAACTCATCAGTGTGGAGCAGAACATAGTAGGAATTTTTTCTTTACGTGGTTCATCCATAGACACATTCAAGAGAGTATGTTTTCTTTTTAGAACTCATCAGTTGGAGCAGAAGATAGGTGGAGACGTTTCCATAATTTGGTTCATTCAAGAGAAAATGCTTGAGTCGCAGTACAATAACCCTGGTGGTTTTGTATGATTGAACGGTGAAAGCATGGGCTCAACTTCATGCAGGTTCACAGTCTATTGTTGGATACAATTGGAATCGAGAACTTCTTCGTAGACATTTCGTGTGCAGTCTCCAGGAGCCAGAATGTGAACTACATTTTTTTGACCAGTACGCAATAATGCAACATAAAGCATGCGGTGAGAAAATACAGGAACAGTCAGTCTTAATACTAATTAAGTGCTGATAAGTGGGTCAATGTAGACGGTGAGAATGTTTGTTGGTAGATCTAGATCTAGATTTAGATCAACTTGACCTTAACTCATGCTTAGAAAATTTTGTCCAATACAAACTCGTGGTGCTGATAATAGATCTAAAATCAGTTAGGTCGAGATCTAGATTCTTAATTACAGGTCTCGATGTGGATAGATTGCTCGATAGAATGCATTGGTAGTCACGCCATTTGTAATTTACTTTAAGCGATATGAAGTCTTAAAATCTGGGAAATTGGATTTGACGATGGACAACGAAGAGAACCAACTGAGTAGGCCTACCGGTAATATAAAAACCATGTTGGAAAATCCAATAGCGAACTAACTTATTTTTAATTATAATAATTTTATTAAAATACAAATCAATAAAAAGGGACAAGGTAAACATAGCATTTAGCAAGATCTAGCTTCTGTGAAAATTTCATAAGATTTGGTTGAGCCGTTTTCGAGCCTTAGGTGAACAAGCTGCCGAATCTACTAAAATATAGATATAGATTTTGTTTCTGAAAAAAGCTGATTTTGATCTAATTTTTTTTCAAAATGTATTGATGGACTGAGTGGAATCTACATCAACGAGAGCAATAAGCCTTCGCTCTGAATTCAAACTACAATCCAAGGAACAGAGAATTTGCTCTGTGTATATTAAGTAAGGCAATGGGCTGAGAGAGCACACACTTTTATGATTTCATGCCAAATTGGTTGTGGGATTATTAAATATAAATTCTTGTGTTGTCACATTAAACATAATGTTATTTCTAAACAATTATTCTGAAATTAGTTGCTAGCTGCAAACTGTAATTCATTAAGATAGCAAGTGAAATCCAGCACTACTTGATGGTAAATAAACTCAAGGTCTTTCAATTTTAGGTATTAAAATTTTTTTTCCTGCTAATTTTTTTTGCAAATAATGTAAAATATCATCTGCAAAGCAAAAAGAATAGATGAGGTTGGATATCAAATATGTCTCAAAGTAACTGCGCACTGTACTGAAATACTAAAATAATTTTTCCAGAAAGTTTGTTATGATGAAATCTGTACAGATTTGCTGTCGGAAGAAATTGTTTAAGCTTTTGTTTATTTGAAATGTAAATTGGGTCAAAACCATTTGACAAACTCAGCATGCAATCAACTATCATTTCTCAGAATCTTTAGACTGCTTATATTTGAACTAAGGAAATAAGCTTGTTCATACATAATGTGCTTCTCTTTTCCATTCCAAGGATATCAAGGATTTGGAGAAAGAACGGGAGGAGGAAAGACAGGAGCACATAGAGCACAGTGTGAAAAGAAAGTTGCAGAGGTAGTCGTTAAAAGAGCTTTACTGTATAAAAAAATATAAAATATATACGTATATCATCAAGAATTCTAGTCAACTTTCAGTTGCTGAGCATAAATTTCAAACTGTATTGATAACCTTTAGTCAATGCCTTTTTGAAACTGACGGCTTTTCAGCCTGCTCTAAATGCTCCTATTTCTCAATTTATGACTCTAGCAAATTTTCTGTGCGGTATGAAAACATTCCTTATTGTCATTTTTTACTGGACTCATAGATTATATAGATGAATTTAAATGTGCGTTGAAGCTGGTCCTGCATTGTATGGAATGTGTTTAGATTGTGATTGCTGCATTTGTTTCTCAAATAAAGTCTTAAGCCAACCATATAAGTCACGTTGATGTTAATCATATTCACAGAGGTTGCTTTGACGTTTATATTTTATACCTATACCTTACTCATGATCCTAATAATTTGGGCTTCGTAGGCTTATTCATAAATATAAATGAATAGCTAAAAGTTACATATGAGTTTAGAAAGCATTCTCCGCTGTTTTTTCTCCTTTGATCAAGATGGCACATGCATGGTTTGGCTGCTATGTTAGATCATGATGACCTTGGGTTAGACAGAGATATGAGAGAGGATCCTATTACCATGTCAGACAAAGAAAGTATCAAAACAAGTGATATCCTAGCTTTGCTTGAGGCCAAGTACTCCTCACTGCAGGACAGAGTTCTCATGGAATTTGCCTCTAGAGTAGCCAGTGAGTCATGCACCAATGATAATATTTTGAATTTGATGGACATTTCTACAGTCTGATAAATTCAAAATTTCTTGCAATAGTCATCATTAGCAATTTGGTTGAGAGTTCTTTTCATATAAATAATATTGTAGTCTCCGGATAAACGCACAGTCCTCAGGAGGCTTCAATAGCGTGCGTTTAGGTAATGCGTGTCTTTATATAAAGTAATGAAAAAATTTTGGTTACTTCCCTTATGGCACTGCAAAATGCAGGGTTATTTCCCTTGATTATACACACATTTGGCGTGAAAAGGAGGTTATTAAACCTTTGAGTTCAGCTACGTTTTGGGTTCTTTTATTTTTGTTTTATTTATTTTCTTTATTCTTTGTTTTTATTAAAGAACATTGAAATAACGAAATTCGTAAGAGAGAACAACATTGACAATTGAAGTTTCATGAACAAAATGTCTAGAATCTTAAGCTGTGTTTCCAACGTTAATGTCTTGTGAGTAGACATTATGTATCTTATCGAGTTTGTCGATGAAAAAAGAGACTAGACTCTGAGAGTGAAGACTGCACAACGCTACCGACGGATGAAATCGCCTGACAGTGATACACCACGTGCAAACTTCAGACAACCGTGCAATGCAAAAAGTGAGGGAGGACGGGAGAGGATACTAGCCGTAATGGATAGATCTGACCAGGCGGACACAAAGCAGCGAAAATTGCATAACCTTGCCTGTGCTCCACTCCAATCCTCCCCTCCCTACCCTTACAAGCTTATGGCCGATCCCATGGCCCAGGTAGAGGGCACTGTGTGTTTAGATCTATAGGACGATACTGATGATAGCCTTTGTCCTCCACCCTTTCCCTTTCATGTACCGGTATGATGTGTGTAAGCATGGTAGCAGGGTTTTCAGGCTGCCATGTGCCATAAAAGCGTGGATATTTCGTCCACTTTACTACCGGGTACAGTAAGCAATGCCGATTTAATAATTTCAAAGCGTGCGTTTAGGCGATGTAGCGTTTAGAGTATACCGATTACATAGTAAAAAATCGATCAGACCTCTTCAGCGTGTATTTAACCGAAGCGTGCTTTTAACTGGCGTGCTTTTATCCGGAGACTACTGTATAATGAATATACCGCCTTGAAATTTTATAATTTCTTTCAAATGCAAGGATTAACAATTTTTTTTAAAAACTTTGATTAGTCAATTGATGTAGTAAAATTTAGAGCTTTACTAGATATTTAAATTTTTGCAGTTCCATAGTAAACAGGGTATTAATTGTATTTATATTTGTATTTTTTTCAACTTGTTCTTGAAAAGACAGAAAAAAATGGAAAGAGGTATTAATCTACAAAATTTCTAACAGGCATGGATGATGAAAAGCTAGAAATGTTTAACAAACTCAAGAGAATGGCTTCAAAGAACAAGAAGTTTCAAGATGAAGAGCTCAGTCAACTGGTAGAAAAGACTTCCCTCCCTTTAACTCTTCTGGCTATGCTTGGAGATTTAGGGGAAGCAGAGTCTGATAGAAGGCAGAAGTTTGAAGTGTTGAGAGCTCAGTTGTTGGAGCAAGGGAAAAGTGAGGAGGAAATTGACAACCACTTGAGAAGTTTACATAATCAGAGCATACATGGTAAGTACTGAAATTAAAATGGGATTTTTATATATACCTAACGGAGTATACTAAGTGGTAGTGCTCTAAAACAGACATCCAAGCTTCAAGGGTGGGATTAATAATTTGTCAATGCTGTGCTCTATTGTCTTACTCAACTTTCAAAAACTAATATTCAGTCTTAAAATCTGGACACAACATTCATAAGTAATTGGTGAATGGAATTATTTAGATTTTGGGTTTTTTTTTATACGTTTTTATCTAAAACAAGACTTTGGGAAAAACAATGTCAGGAAAAAAAAGATTTTGAAATTTTAATAATATTCTAATATTTTACCTACACCTACTCTTACAAAAATGGTTTCATTTTTATCAACATCTTCAATTTTGAAAATAATAGCTCTATATTTATACCTTTAATGAATTGCCTCACGTCAATGTGTGAATATTTTTAAAAGTGAGAAACTAAGTTTTGATGAGTTCTCGTTGATTTTGCCCATATAAACAATCTCATGGCAAGACTACTTCTATCAAAATGGAAGATCTACAAATGGTCACACATTTTTGGCTTCTCATAGTTTGGCCTTTAGACATGGTGAATGAATATGCTCCTGAAGAAGCTCAGGTCACATCTCAAGAGCATCTTTTGACAATCACAAGCAATACCCACTCTCTCTTGAAACCCGCCCTCAGATCCTTTTACAAAAAATTCAAACTAAAAACTCTCTCCCTCCCCCCCCCCCCTCTCTCTCTCTCTCTCTTTCTCTGTCTGTCTGTCTGTCTGTCTCTCTCTCTCTCTCTCTCTCTCTCTCTCTCTCTCTCTCTCTCTCTCTCTCTCTCTTTCTCTGTCTGTCTGTCTGTCTGTCTGTCTCTCTCTCACTCTCTCTCTCTTGTCTCTCTCATTCTTGATGTAATAAGTTTTTTTTTTAATTTACAGATATTGCCAAAGAAAGTATTTACCACCTCTTGATTGTATTTTCCAAAACCAAAGGGAAAGAGCATTTTGTAAATATTAAAAAATATCCATGTTTTCACTGTTCCTATTTTTCTTCTAAAATTGACAATTCATCTCTTGTCCTAAGGTTAAAAAAAATTGAGCAGTTTCCATTTTAGGACAGTAAAGCAAACACAAATTGATTCTCTGCTTTCATGTCAGATTGAGTTGATCTGTTCAATGCAGAAACATATTCACAAATTGTTTGTGCCATTGTAGCAAAACCTGCTTTCAGTAATTTATTTACAAAATGTTTTAAAGGTAAATTTGAGACCTAATGGGTAAAACATCAGAAAATGCCTGTATGGTGAGAGTTAACAAAAGAAAAAGGCAAATAAAGTGGTGATATAAATGAGTTGAGAAAAGAGATATGCCGAAAATTGGTATACTATTCTTTCAAAGCAGTGACTGTTGTTGCTCCATGGAGGTGATGATAAAAATGGTTTTGATCTCTATGCTGGAGTGATAGGATCGAATTTGATGTTTTGCTTCTATTTGAGATTTTTTTCCTTCCCCTGTGTATTTACATAGTAGCTATCATTCAATTAACTTAAAATGTTCATACCTGTAGTAATAAGTACTTGCCTTAGCAATGAACTAATGATAAAAGTTTCTGTTTAGTCTTTTAGTCATGAAAGGCACAATTAACAAAGAGAACTAGCCTGAAAACTTGAAGGTTTATTGAACTAGTTGTCTGCATTGTGTATTACAATGTACGTGCCTATTCTGAAGGGTGTTTCATGCGCTGTGTAAGTATGGTGTGCATGCTCAATATAGCAAGCTTTGTTTTGCCGCATTGAAAATCAGTTTAGGTTTTCTAAGGATAAAAAAATTGTATCACTGAAAAGCTCAAGTTTTCACAAAACTTTTAATAGCTCTTGATATCATGGAAGCTGGACAAAAAACATTTAACACATGTGCAAAACGAGCTCACACACATACTCTCATACACACAAAGTCATTCTTGTATGTTTGGCTTGTAGCCCATGCTGTATAAAAGAGCGTCAGTCTTGACTAAATTTTGATAAGCGTGCCGTGGCTTTGTCTTTGATATATAGTTTTGGATATCTATCGCTATTAGTCCTAGATCCAGAGTTGTAGCAAATTTTTCATGATGGGCATATCAATCGTCTCACAAAAATTTTCTTAACCTGATGCAGGAAAAATTGTGTAGCAGTAAAGTGTTTAAATATTTTGTTCTTTTAGCATGTTCGTAAATACGAGTTATGTTTATATTAGGAGAAAATTGAATTTCCTCTTTTCATTAATCTTAGGGAAAATTTTTGCCATAAATAATGAAGGCTCTGATATGTATAAAAATTTTCAATAATGCTCAAGAGATGAACTCTGATTATACGCAGCTGAAAACGATCAATAGATATGTCTTAAATGATAAACTTTCCAATATATTAATAATACATTATAGGCACTGTCTTAACTAGTGGATTTTGGAAAATGCTTCTGATCTTGCCAATATTATTGGATGAGTGATCGTTGATCAGCTATCAAGTATATTGTTTAAAGCTTTTCTAACCTTAGACGATGATTTCTATGATACATTCCTTAGATATATATATATATAATATATATCAAAGGATATATATATGTGTGTGTATGGATGTGCCCACATGGATAACTTCTCTCATTCATTAAAAAATGTGTGGATTAGCCTGTTGCCCTCACTTTGCTTGTTGAATTTGTGAAAGAAGTATAAGATCTCTCTTTTAAGTATTTAAAATTCCTACAAGATTGCCTGAATGTTGTAGGAATCATATTCTAACCTGATGTTGAGAATTTTTTCTTGGCGTTTTGAGCAGAATAAGAAATTACACTTTTTCGTATCATAAAAAACAAAAGTTTGTCCAGAAATTTTAGGATTCAAAGCTCAAGAGAGCCATATGTAGAGCTAGTCCATACATAATGTGAAGACACTTACCCTTGCAATGAATTACATAAATGAGCAGTGTGAGATTTATCCAATGAAAATCTAAAAAAATTCAGCTCGATATTTTAATATTTTTACCTCTGATTGCATTAGGTGAGCAAATTTGTTCTTCAATGCTAGCTCAGCTTAGCCTGAGGCTGAAGACGGAGAGGGAAGCTGTATTATCTGATCTGCATGACCCTCACAGTCAGGGAAAGAAAAGTATGTCCTCATTGGAGTTCCTCAGCCTGCATTACTGCCGTTTACTGCGTCAACTTAAACTACTGCAGGAAGAAGAACACATGACTTCAGCAGGCCTGGCTGTGGGGCTAGCGGAGAGACCTCAGGAATACAGACTTCAAAGGTGGGCATATTGATTTTGAATGTAATTTGTGACTTTGCAAGGACAAATATTTTCTTCTTAATATTGAGACAGAAGGTTCTGATATCTCGATTTGTTGATGAGAAACATGTTATGAGCTTGATGATTTTCGTGTCATAGCTGCATTTTTACATTTTTCTAAGGATATTGAAATAAGTATGATCAGTTCAAACCCCAGACATAGATAGAGGGTACATTCAGTGATGTACCTACCAAAGGGTTTGAAATTTCAGTTTTCATTGTTGCAAAATGCATGTTTGTATTTATTTATTTTTTTTAATTTGCAGAGGGTTTTTTTTTTGGCAATGAAACTTTTGTCTTGATGATTGTTGGAGTCTTTGAACAACTGGCTATGATTGTTAATAAGCTACCATAAAGTATGTCTTGACCACTTTACATTCGGGTATGTCATGAAATAGCATCTGATGTACAAATTTGTTTATGGTCATCCTAATTTTGCAGCAAGATGTTAACATGCTGTAAATACTGGAACCAGAATTAAGAAAACTGAGGAAATTAAGAAAGTTCATTCAATTAAAAGAAAACACCTAAAATGACCAGATTCACAATGTAAAATTCATGATCATATATGAAGAAATCTTAAACATAAGTAAAATTGTGCTTCTTTTCTTATACAAACCTTCTGAGAGGTTGTCTAAATCATTAATATGTCTGTGATATATTACACTGTTAGAGTTTCTTTGGAAATTGTTTGGTTTTCTTTCTTTGGCAACTATTGCTTCAGCTTTTTTTATTTTTTCAAATTCTTAATTCCTACTGGTTGTTATGTGATAAACAAAAAACTTTTAGTTTGTTATTGTTCTCTAAAAAGTTTACTTCATATTTACTTTTACACATGACTTGTTTTGTATACTATTAGACTCTCATATGTTGAAACTTTCAAGGTTTTTTTTTTCTTTTTCGTTCCTTTGTTTTGTTAAATTTTAAAGGATCTGAATCTCAGAATTATGCATGGTGTTTTATTATTTTCTTTATTCAAACAAATGGTTTAGTACAAGAGATAGAGAGAGAGAGAGAGAGAGAGAGAGAGACAGAGACAGAGACAGAGACAAAGACAGAGAGACAGAGAGAGACAGAGACAGAGACAAAGACAGAGAGACAGAGAGAGACAGAGATAGAGACAGAGAGAGAGAAAGAGAGAGAGAGAGAGAGAGAGAGAGAGAGAGAGAGAGAGAGAGAGAGAGAGAGAGAGAGAGAGAGAGAAAGAGTAAATCAGATACACATCATATTCTGAAACATATTGCTACAATTAATACTCCATCCAGAAAGAAAAGGATAGATTGTATATGCTGGTTTGTTTTTTTTTTTTGTGGGAGGTGGAGGGGTTGCATGAAATTTTTTCCTCATTTCTATCATGGTTACAATCTTGCATTATTTGAAATTGTAATAGTGTTTCTGATGTGCACACTATGTGTGTGTAAGAGAGAGAGACACTGACAGACAGGCAGAGGAGATAGAGAGACAGACACACTGAAAATTAGTAAAGATACGCAAATCGGGAAAAAGGCATTTTTATTTTACTATATGCCAATATATTCTTAAGAATTTAAACTGTTAGCAATAATCTGTGATAGAGAAGATTTTAAGGTTGGATAAAAACATAAGATAATACACAGTGCCTCATGAAATTGAATAACTACATATATTTTTTATAAATATATAAATAAATAAATATATATATATGATACCTCAAACATCTTTTTTCGTTGTCCATCTCCCCCCTGTCCTTTCTCTATAAGACTTTTTTAATAAGCATCCAAACTCAACACCTCACAAACACAGACACTCACCAATTAATTCTTTATCATCATTCTAGACCAGTGCACTCAACTTTGCAAATTCAGCTTCATTGAAAAGTTTTGCCTCTAATCCCTTACCCAACTAATAAAGAACCTCTTATTCTGTTTCCGTCTAATTTTACCTTTCTAAGTATACCTTAATTTACTCATTACCCATTGCCATCTCCGTACTGCAGTGGCTAAAATAAAAGAGACATAATTTTTACTTTGAACTTACTTGCTCATGATGGGGACTGCTCTTTATATTTTTTTTACAATTTTTAGAGGAAAATGTATGGAACTTTATACTATGTTAACCATCATAAGGCAAAGACTCTTGATTTTCCATATTTGATTTTAGTTTAAAAAATTGATATTTAAATGAAATGCCACAAATTGATGACTCATTTTTTATTGTACCTTCTTTTCCTGCTTAAAGTTTAAGCAATATATTTTTGCAAATACAAGTACTTTTGTGGTTTTCTTTCTTTTGAAGTAATTTTTCTATCATCTACCTTCTCATGATTTGCCTCAAGTTATATTATTTCTACCTTGTTAGGTTTGATTGGGACCGTGATCGATCAGAGTGGCTGGCTAAGGAACGCCTGGAAGCTCGAGTTGGCCGACGCCAAATCAAAACCTCAACCACGAACATTGACCTTGATCCTCTTGAAAAGGCAGGGTCAGTGGTGCTCAGAACACGACTAGTGGAGGAAGTGGAACAAGCACAATATCTGGAAAGAGAGGTTTGCTTGCCTTATTCAAAACTATTCAAAATTATTAGCCTTCAAGTTTGCAACTATTTAACTGATTTATTGAACTGCTCTCTCTACAGATATAATAAAAACACTTTGAAGTTGATATTGGATTGTAATTTTGATTGGGGATGTGATGAAAGGAATTTTTTTTAAAAGTTACTGCCTGTCAAATTTTTTAAGAAGTCAACATCTTTGTTCTATAATTTAGGACTGATTCTTCAACAAGTGTGCGTTATAACTTTAGACTAGTTTGATAAAAAAGATTGAAATGACAAGGAAGCAAAGAGAGAATCTGTTGTGAAAAATGGAATACTTAGATAAATTTGCCATTTCCTAGGATTTTTCGATTTTGCTTGATTGTATTATGAAACATAATTTTTTTAATGAATTTTTTTAACATATCCTTAACCCCCTCTCCCCAAAGAATTCAAGAAAATTTTGTAAAAAAAAAACTAACCTCTTATCCATTGAGATTTTTAGGTTCTTGAGATTATTTTAGGCTTCATATTTTATTTAGCACTAATAGTTAATTTTATTTCATGTCTTTTCTGTAATATATCATCTATGCAATGCTTTATTTGTTAACAGTTAATAGACTCCTTTTTTATCCAATCATCCAGGCAATGGTTCATTTTCTGCAAAGCAGTGAAGCCAAATCCAACCTTGATGCTGCTGCAGGCTTGTCATCTGAAGCAAGACAGAAGAAAATTCGAATTCTTAGAAGTCGGAGACAAGAGTGTGTAGCACTCGGCAACTCAACTGCAAATCAGTTTCTACTAGCAGAGGGTAAACTTTACCTGTTATATTTTTTAGGGGATTACTCACGCATTTATAATGTTGCCTATTCTCCTAAAATTTACTTTGGCAAGGTCCTTGAAAAATAATATTGTCCACATTTAGGTAAGGTTTGTTCCATCTCTTATATTTATCTTCTTTTTCATATGTCATTCTGTCTCACACTCTTTTTAACTTGTCAACAGTAGTTATTAAGCTTCAATTTTTCACTAAGTAAAGAATTTATCCTCATAGTTAACATATGGCTTTCTTTTTGTTTTAGTTTTTTCTTTGTATCCCATAATTTTTGTGGGGTCATTAAGGCACAATGATGTAATCCATGTTCATAAGCATTGAAAAGGCAGATCAATATAAGTAGGATTGTCTGTTATTTCAATAATTTTTTTTTTTAATTGGAATTGCAATTAGCATAAAAAAATCGCTTTGCTTATCAGATACAACACTTTATCTTTGCACTCTGTTCTGAATGGCTTTTAAAGCTAATGCTATTATGTTTGATGTATCATGAATTTAATCAGATATTGATTAGCATCTTTCTTTTACATTTTATGTGGAAGAAAAAGTATGCATGTGTCTAAACCTCTTTAAGATATCAAGATGCAAAAGAATGTAATCTTTTTAATGCTAATTAATGATTTTAATGCCTCTATTTAACAGCCACAGCTTTGTACAGTGAAGAACGCAGAAGTGGTATGGAGCACACAACTCAAAATGGGAGAGAGACTACTATGCCATGTATTGTGTTGGCTGACTTACAGCAGAGACAGGAAATAGAGGGGAATCGAATCCTCTTGGAGAGTTTGAAACTGGTAAGAAAAAGGTCAATGAGGGAGAATTAAAGAAAAGGATGTTGCTTTAAAAAGTACACAACATCAATCAAAATTAGAAATAGTGGTGATTAAGTTTAAGATATCTTTGCTTGACTTTCCTTTTATCCTAGGTTTACACAACAATTATGGACTTGAAAGCTAACTTGAAGTGATACTGCTTTTAGCCTATTTTTTTATTATTAAGTTCTGAGGTTTTGTGGAGAAAATGTAGGTATATAATAGAACTACGCCATCAGTTATGTGTTAATTGTTAATATAGCTTATTTACCTCAGGTCTTCCTTGTTTGTGACCTGTTCTGTTTTATTCATTCATCTAAAAAAAATTTACATTCAATTAAAATATTTTGCAATGTTAGAAAGTCCTTTTCAATCATTTTTAATCTGGAATTTTTTTAAACATAAAGTATGGAGGAGACCACATGCTTCCTCTTTTCTGTAAAATTTAGATCTTGATCAAAGTCGCAGCATTTTAAGCCTAATGCCTGTCATACTGCCTCAGCCTTAAAAATATTCATTCATTCAACACTGAAGAAAATCATCTACTTGATGTTTACTTTCTTTTTTTTATTAACATTTTGGGGGGTTTTTTTGCATGTTACAAAAAATGCCCTTGAAATTTATAGCAAGAGTGAACACCAAGCTTTATTCTAGTCTATAGCTAGATCAGTAGATTCTGTTTAAAAAGAAAAAAGTTTGCAATAAAAGTTTTGTTTTATCCAAAAATGGGCGGGCCTGAGGGTTTTGAAATATTTTACAAAATTCTAATATGGCCGCTACTACTATAGCAACCAGCAAACATCTTTACTTGTAAACTATTATTCTTCATATTTCGACCTAGGCTACAAGTTGATACAAAAAATAATTCCCTTAAGTCTAATTTTGTTGAATCTAATCTGTAACTGTACGGCCCCTTTCCTTTTTTTTTTTTTTAAGGTTCTTTCATATGAACCTAATGAAAGGTTACATTTATTTGATAAAAAAATATATAGAAACATTTTTTTTTCACATTCTCATTTGAAAAAAAATTGTAAAAGTAGATCTCGATCACTCATTCAAGCTTCATACTAGTCTGAATTTGGATTAAATATTCAATCTGACTGACAATCTTACTATTAGTTATCAAAATGTTAACTTTCAACCTGAAAATTGTTGTATTTTTTTTTCATATTGTTTGAAATCAAGGAAAAGACATACAACTGAAAGTAATTTAAAAATTTAAGGAAAATATTATGGATTGATTAATTGGTTCATTCATTCATTGTTTATTCTTTCATTTACAAAATTTTTTACAAGTCCAGTCAATCATAAAACTGCAGCACAGCATAAATTGACACACAAGCATACATCCATTAATATTTTTTTGTTTTGTAAGAGAAATTCAACTGACTGCTCATAATAAGATTTTTGCTTGCACTATTATTATAATTGTTTTTCAGGCATTGAATTATACATAATATATGTTTTGAAAAGATTTTAAAAAATCACTTTCTATTGGTTAAAATAATTACACAAAAAACATATTTTGCCAATCTTTTGAGTTAATAAATTCATCAATGCGGAGAGTTTGAATGAAGAGGATATTTAGGAGGCTGGAAAAACAATCGTATGAAATCCAGTTTAAAAGTATCATCAAGGCTCTCCATCAAAAGAATCGAATCGGAAGAATTGCATTAATCTCCCTGCGATCAATACCAATGCATAGAGGACTTAAAGCTTTTTTCAAAAGCAAATACTAAGTAATTGATACACGATTAAAGTTCTTTGTGAACTAATAAACAGTACCTTATTAGAAAAAAATTTTTTCAGTTCTTAACCAGTTTGATTCAATTTTCATATCCAAATATTTTTGGAGAGTGACATAGCTGAAAAGAATATTGCTTTTTTCAGTGACTTTTACAGCTTTCCCATTTACTTGGACAGGGGCCAGACATCTCCTGATGCAGTATATTTGTTCAAATATTGGCCATGAAGGATATAAAAATTTCATAACTCCATTGGGTTCTGGCATTTTTCAACGTCAATAGCAATTGTGATAGCCAAGTCGGTAATCTTTTCCTTTTAAGAAGGAATTCAGGTTAAGCTACTAACCCTGTTGTTCTCAATCAATTCAACAGCCATGAAATTTTAAGTCCATATTTAGTGCAAAGTGACCATTCCACATGGCGTCACTTTAGCGATACTTTAGTTGCAGGGCACTAGCCCCAGTCAAGCGATAAATAGGTTGTGCAATTGGGGTCATTCACCCAATGCGAGGTCAAAGTCGGCTACACTGCTGGCTTGCACCAGTCTTTTGTCATAATTGTTCATTTTAATTCGATTTGCAAGCTTCATTTAATTATCTTCTTATTTGATCATTCACTCATTAAAACAATAGTAAAAAAAAGTTGTCATTAAAAAAAATTATGAAAATACCTTTGATAGAAGCTTTTAATTCAGTCATTTAAAAAGTTTGAAAAATTACGTGATTACTGAGCTAATTAACATGATTAAGTGATCGCTAGCAGACAATCAGATCCACAGAACTTGAAAATTTTTTTACTGTCAATAAGACTAAACATTTTTCTAAACATTCACGCAAAAATCATATCCTCAGCACAAAAGCACAAAAATTGTGTCTATGAGCTTGGTCCAAACATAAATCCTTTTAATTATTACTCCATTGAGTTGAAATATCCAAACAAGGAACAATGGAGAATAATAAAACATATTTTATCGTTGGTGTTTTTTAAATATCCTTTGTGGCTGACCAGAGGGTTTGATAGGTGTTAATGAAGCTATGGGGGTAGTTAGAAAGGAGAGCGCTTGTTACTCATTAGAAATCATGTCTATGACTGTTGTGCTGATAAATCATGTTTCGTAATAAGTTTCTAGATCTATGTTCTATGTCTATACGTCTGTCGATCGTTACTTCTGCTGTCTGTTTGTCTACTAGTGGTGCATCTAATGTGTTTGTTTTCTAAATTGTCTCTTGGGAGGAAGTGTCTATGTGGTCTCTATTTTTATGCTGATATAACTGGTGGGAATCTTCTCTATCTGTCTCTATGTTATCACTGAGCCTGCTGGTATCTACGCTGATTTCATTATCTGTATGCCTATCTGTCATCGTTTCAATTGTGTCTGCAAGTGTAAGTAGTGTAGCGTTATGTTATCAATCTGTAAAAACTAAAAAGTGGCTAGTGGAATGAGTGTCTGAGTGAGCTTTATTTTCAGTGAGTTCTCGTTCGATCATGTCTCTCTAAGTTGTAGAGCTTGTGTGAATGTCATTACTAAGTTAACGCCAGAGAACGACTTTTTAATTTTATATTGTTTTTTCTCTTCTTATTTAAAGTCAGTTGGCCACATGTTCGGCACATTTCATTCGCATATGTTGATATTGATGATCTTTAGTATGTTCCATAATGGTGTAAAAAGCATTATTCAAAAACTCTCTATCATTGCTGAGGATTTGAAACTGTTAAATCAGGAAGGCAAATAATATTTGAAAACAGTTGAAGAAGAAAAAATGACATATGGGGTCGTTTGTTTGTAATTGTCTTATTAAGTGGACACAATAGAGGTATAATGGTCCTTAGTATGTTCCATGATGGTGTAAAAAAAATATTTAAAAATTCTCTTTCAATGCTGAAGATAAGAAACCTGTTAAATCAGAAAGAGAAATAATATTTAAAAACTGTTGAAGAAGAAAAAATGATTTGTATGGGGCTGTTTGTCTGTAATTGTCTAATTAAGAAGTAAATTTATAAATTTATAAATCTTAATTTACAAACTAAGCGAGCAAAACGAAGCTCTAAAACAAAATCTTTTAAAGATAAAAACACGGGAATCTCACAAAAATCACAAGACAGAGTTATTGGATAGAAAGTCAAGAGAAAACCAGTCTAGGTTGTTTAACAAATTTGACCATAGCTTGTTAAACAAAGACTAACTATATTAAGCATCAAAGTGCAGTGCGCAAAATATCGGGTGCACTGGTTTACCCTGCATAGCAGCGTCAGCAGAGCGTATCTGGCAGTGATTGATTCACTGAAGACGGTCGTCGATAAGGAGAAATACGGGCAACCAGGCCTAAACTAAAGTATCGCTGAGAGACGATTTTGAGACTCTGTGTCCAGCATTTTTAAGATTGCTGACTGAAATTTTAAAATGATTTATGCCATATAAGAGTACGGATCAAATCCTTCGATGTCCATGCCTTTCAGTCAAATGTATCATATACGTCTGATAAAGGTGTGTGGTGTACTAAATACAGGTTTGGACTCTCCTGGAAAACCTGATTCAAAATAAGGGCATGGAAAGCATCTGCTTTAGTAAACTCTCCCACAGAGGGAGAATGGCTCTGGAATTGGTAAGGTAGTGGGTACCGAATAAGACTGAGTCTCATCCCTGCTTTTACCAAGGATTTTTGTCTTATTTTCTGCCTTTAATTCTATCTTGATAAGTGTAAATAGGTAATGTTTTGCTTCTATTCATTCTATCTCAGTATTAGTCACCACAAATATTTTAAAATTATTGACCCACCTTTATCTCCAACATTCACATGGCATTACTTTCTATTTATGTTCATTTTCATACCATATTGCAATATTTCGCTAACCTATGAATATTAATTAAATAATCAGAACAAGCAGGAGCTGACCAGAGCTATACTGACTCAAGTAGAAATGAGGCTGGACCAGCTGTTTCCAAATATTGCTTTTGTCACTCTTGGAGGGTTGGAAATCAGGGCAGAGGACCAGGATTTCCTGCACACCCTGGAGGCTAAGTTCAAGGCAATGCGTGATCAGGTGTTTGTATTTGGTCTGATGGAGAAAATAGGATCAGAATGGAAGAGGTGAGCCATTTTATTGAACATCAAACTTATACTCTCTCTTCCTCTCTCTCTCTCTCTCTCTCTCTCTCTCTCTCTCTCTCTCTCTCTCTCTCTCTCTCTCTCTCTCTCTCTCTCTCTCTCTCTCTCTCTCTCTCTCTCTCTCTCTCTCTCTCTCTCTCTCTCTCTCTCTCTCTCTCTCTCTCTCTTTCTGTGGGTTACAATAAACAGTTGGTGCTCACATCATTTTGTTACACAGTTAAATGGGATAATCTGGCAAGTCAAGGATTCCATAGAAAAAGCCATTCACCAAAAGTTCCCTCTCCAAACCCCAAAGTGCTCCACAAGATGGAGCTACAGAAAGAATATCTTGAAAGAAAAACTCATCTCCAGAGCAATGATAACAAGCTGAATCTTGCATCATGAAGAGGAAAGACAAATCAAGAGCTGTTGCACCCATTACTAAAATGGAGACCTCTTCTAAAGGCGTAGCTCAGTAGTAGCTCCTGAAGCAAGGCTTCAGTATGAAGCTTTGCAGCCCAAGCCTGGTGAAGGAAGTTGTGAAGCCAAGAGAGAAGGGAGCAAAGCAACAGCAATGAATATCTGCACATATAACACTAGATTTATAAGCCATAAAGGTGATTTGGAAAGACTGATTGAGCCATTGGAAACTGTTGTATGTGTTTCAGTAGGGTTATGTGAAGCCAAGAGAAAAGGAGAAGGAACAACAGAAATGCCATATGGAATATGGATATATGACACAGAAAAACAGAGGAAAACTCAATCACTGAAAGGTCTAGCATTCCTCAAAAACAAAAGTATGGGAGATTCCATGGTAGGATTTACTACTTATTCAGATAGGGTCATATCCTGTAAGTTAACACACTCGCTTACGGAGGTTTTTGATCCGGCCTGACCAGGAATGCCAGCTTTTTTGCACCTTTTTCCAAAAATCATTGTATCTTTATTTTTTTGCTAAGAATATTGAAACTTTCAGTTTTTACAGAAGCAGAATTGTATTTTACAGAAAAGAAAAAAATCTTCAAATTGCTTAATTGGTTTATTTTTTGTGATTTTTTGAAAAATGTGTAAATCTGATAGCAAAAAAAAAAATATGATGCTTACAATATGTATTGTTTTTTCTGTGTGGATGCTTTTTTTTTCTCGGGAATTTTAGGCTGCTATAAACATAAAAAAATATTTCTTTGCTCCCGAGCCATGTCTCGATAGGACATTGAAGTGAAACTGAAACTAGATCTAGATCTAGATCTAGCGTATTTCGGGTATTGTTAGAAAAACTGCTATACTGTAACTTTTTTATTTACCAAGGGAAGTAGCTCAAATAAGAAGGAATATGAAGAGGAAAAGTGACTTCTAACTGCTGTAGAATGCCAGACCCGAATGTGGGTTGCTTCTAAGTAGGAAAATATAGGGAAGTGCAAACCGAACCCCCTCGGTACCGGCACTACCCAGTTTGAGCTAGTGACCCGAAAGGGTTCGGTAGCGGCAGTGAGTGACTTAAAAATGAAAGATGAATCACTCAATTGAATTCAAGTCTATGCCCCAATGCGCAACTAGGACGGATGGAGTGGGAAGATTTTACAAGGAATTAGAGAAAGCTTTGGATAAGAAGAAATGTAAAGAAATCATCGTCACAAGTGATCTCAATGCGAAAATAGATATAAAGGACCCAAAAGACTCTGGCCAGAGTAGGGAATGGATAAACACGAAATTGGAATAGCAAATGAAAGAGGAGAAAAATATAAAGATTTCAAAGAAAGACAAAATTGATCCATCACAAATACCTTAATCAAAAACAAACCATCACGCTACTAGATCTGGAAATTACTAGGAGAAAAAAAACAAAAATCAAATTGCCTTCATCCTTATCACAGACAAAAAAATTATACAAAACACAGATATAGTATCCCAAGTAGATACATGGAGTGACCACAGAATGCTACGGGCAAAGCTTTTGATAAAAAAAAAAAGACTCCAGCAATTTAAGAAAATAAAAAAGGAAATTAAATTAGACATCAGCAAGCTAGAAGACAAACAATTTTCAAATCGAAGTATGGATTAGATATCATGCTGAAAGAAGAATCTCCAACTATTGAGACATTCAATATAACATTGTATGAAGTTTATAGAAAAGTGACAGAATCTTATCTAAACACACATGAAAAAAAGTCAGAGCATGACAAGAATGTGGAAGAGATAGTTAAAAAGGAGAAGAATGCTAAGAGAAAAAGAAAGTAAAATGAAAGAAGGACAAATAAAATACATCGAACTGAACAAGATAGTTAAAAAGATGAGAAGAGCTAAAGCAAGAAAGAAAAGAAAAGACCATGTACTAAAAATATTAAACCAGAAGAAGGGCCCAAAGGAAATGCATAAAAAGTGGAAACACAAAGAAAGTATTCATGAAAGACAAAGAAGAAAAGAAAACGACTAACACAGTAAAAATTCTCCTAATAATTAAAGATTTCATATGTAGGGAAAAGTGGCTTCTTAACCCAACCTTGTGGCATTAAGCTCATACAAAGAATAAGTGCAGCCTTTCACAGAAAAAAGAAGTAAGACATAAATAAAACTAGTGCCTTGAAGAGGAGCAAAAATAAAGCCCCTTGTCCAAATGAAATAACCAATGACCTTATTAAATTAAGACGCAAAATGACTATCTCATAAGCAAAGATGATACCAAAAGTCAGGACTGAAGTGATAATAAGAATTACAGGCTAAAGAGCTTGCTACTCCAAAAAGAAAAGAAAATATAATGCTAACCACCCAGAGGAGCTAGCAGGATTAGGAACGGATTATTGTCAACCCACCACATATATACCCTATATAAGACAACAGAAAAGTCATATGAATATAATTTATCTCTGTTTATCACGTTTATAGACTACAATAAGGCATTTGATTCAATAGAACATTTTACAATTTTTGAAGCACTGCAAAAAATAAAAGTGAAAGAGACATACACAACAATTATGCAATCCATTTACCTCAATGCTACAGCGTTGATTCAGATAGACAATTTAATGTCAGATCTATTTCAACAGAGGAATTTGACAAGGAGATCCAATATCTTTGAAAGTCTTTACTGCAGCAATAGTAGACATCTTCAAAGAGGAAATCTAGACAATGGAATACAATTGGATGGTGAAATGCTCATAGACTTCAAAACTGCTGATGACTTGGCTCAATTCGCAAAAACATGGTAACAAATGAAAACCCAATTAAACAAATTGAACACCTTCAGCAAGCTGCAAAAAAGTTGGATCTAAATTGCATAAAGGCAAAACAAAATACATGGCTGACTATAAAAACCAGCACAAGGCAAAAACAGAATCAGAAGAATTTGAAAAACTATATATTTGAAAGGAACAACAAAAGAAGAAATCAAATGCAGAATAAGGGCAAGCTATAGCTGATTTGGAAAAATCTGAGAAATATTTATGGACAAAGAAATGCTGATATCTTTCAAATGACAAGTCTTCAACCAAACTGGCTATCATGTATGATCTTAAACATGGTCACTGCAGAAGAGCTCGTTCAATAACTAAAAACAGTCCAGAGCAATGAAAAGAAAGATGCTCCAAATCAAGGTCAAAGATAAAATTTCTTTTTTCAATGAGATGAGGAAGAAGACAAAAGTGAAAGATAGTTTTTTCTAAGACAAAAATAGAAAAAGCCTATCAGACAATAGTTTGACACACAGACTAACAAAATGGCTACCATGGAAAGGCATATGATGTCCAGGCAGACAAAAAGGAGATGGCACGATAACATAATGGATCAGAGAGGCTAAACACCAAGAGGGCTGGAACTAGATGCAGAGGGCTACATCCTACAGAGATTGACTAAGACTCAAAGCAGTAACAGTAAGAAAGTTTGTAACAGAAGAGCAAAAAAAAAAAAAACTAGGTCAGCCTAAGTCCATACGACTTGTCCCTTATTGTGTTCTTATGTCTTCGTCTCAAGTCAGATTGAGAAATATATATATATATATTATTTTTCTGTCTGTGAATGACTTTAGTCATATAAATTTTTGAGACAATTTAGAAAAGGCTCTATATATGGAATTTTTCTTCCAGTATGTCTAAGGAAAAGAAGCAAAGAGAGATCTCCCAACAACGCAAAGAAGAAAAAAGGCTTAGAGGGGAGGGTCACCTTCAAGAAATGGCTCAGCTAATTGGTCCAAGGTCACAGGTGGGTGGAGCCAAAAAATAATTGGCCATTTTCTCAAATGAGAGTTGAATGATGAGATTATTTATGTGACTTGACTGTCTGATCAATTCTTGTTTATCTAAAACTTTAATTCAATGAAATCACTAGGTTTCAGTCTCGGAGAATTATAATGTCTTTAAGAATCAAAACTAGTTTCAATCTACTCTTCTTTAATCCAATATTAAAAAGGGATTCAACTACAATTTTGTTGGGTTTGTCTGATACATTGGCAAATCAATCAATCAGGTGTCCTGCTCTTAGCATAGAGGTTCATGTCCTGGACACCTTGTCGCTTTTAGTGCATCTGTCGCTCGTCCTACATTTAGCCACTTTGATAGTCCAACAAACATCTTTTCTGGCTTTTTCTCCTGCTGTGATTTCTATCAATCATTCCTGAGTTCCAAAATGTTTCTCTCTTCTCATCAAAGTGCCGAAAAAGGTTGCCTGGTATTGATGTGTTCTATTTATGAGTGATTTTATTGTGTCCATTTCTTGTAACACTATATGTTTGTTTGATTTCTTTGCAGTATATGAGATTCGATGAGATTTGTAGCATTCTCCATATATCTGATGCCTCCAGATTATTTTGTATCTGTTTTGAAATTGTCAAGGCCTTAAATCCATACATCATAATGTATCAGTCAACCCATGGGCAAAAAACCTTGTAATCTCGTTATTTTGTTCTTTGAATTGATTCTGCTTTTGCATGAGATGTCTTTTCAAAGCTTTGTGGACCCACCACAAATTTCTTATTTTGATGGGCTATCAATAAATTGTTACCCTTGCTGCCAGCTGTCTTTGTGTCCTAATAAACCTTTGAGCCAATTCCTTAAGCCTCTTGGCATGTCTAATTTTATATCTTGAGCAATAGCCCGATTATATCAATTTTAATTGAAATGAAAGGGATATTTTTCAATTCTATAATTATTATATAAAACAATTTTGTGACAAAATGTTTTATAACCAATGCAATGAGATTTTTAATGATTTTATTTTATTAGATCAGGATCACACATAAAAAAGAGGTAATATAAATTCTCAAATAACATTACTTTAATGGCAAGTGGTTAAGGTTTCAAAACAAGAATACATGAAAATAGAAAAATATATAGTTTGACTTCAGTTTTATGTTCTATGAAAAAATTTAGTTATTTAGCTGTAGTTTTATTTTTGTACTGCATTCTTTCTAGTCTAAGTAAGTCAAATGATCATACCAGGTGCAACTTAAACTTAATCAATAGGCAAAATTGTTCATTTAACAGCCTATTTTATGTAACTACAGTACATAAATACTGCATAATCACTACATTGCTATCTTTTCATTCTCCATCTGCTCACTCTTTCTCTTTATTTATTGTTCTTTTTCATCACTCTTTTTCTTTCTCTCAATTTGTGCCCTTGTGATTTCTCCCTCACTTCTTTCTTCTTCTCCTACTCCATCTCTTTACCCTCTCTCATTCACAGTTCGTCTTATTCTACTTTATTTTTTTTGTGCTGAAACATCTTTATGGTTGGGTTATCAATGTGTAGTAGTGCAGGTTTTTTTTTTTTTTTGGCTTTATAAAGAACTGATTATTTAAATATCTATTTGAAAGTTCCTTCTTACTCGCATTTATATCGCATAAAATTCACACTTTGTCTGGAACATTTGATTGGGTCTCTATACTTCCTCATTATTTAAAAATTGCTTATCATCTTTCTTCATTTGTGGGATTTAATCTTTTAGGGTGTAGTTTTCAATGATAAAATCTGCTTATGATTGGGCGACTTTAATTTCTTAATATTTTTTTTATATTCAAGTACAACATCCAGGATATTGTTCCTGCAACTACATGTAGTAGGAATGAAGAATGACTATACAATGATACACAGGAAAAAAAATCACTTAAAACAGATTTGGTTTAGATATTTTCACAAGTGAAGATGAGTGTCTTCCTTTATCCTGAAAAGTTAACATTTAACAGTTGCCTTAAAAATATGATACTATAATTGCTTAACTCACTGATTGGTGAACAAAATTAGTAGATTAAATACCCTAGTTTGCCACCACATCTGTTATCCTTTTAAACAGTCTTTGCCCTAGCCTGGCTGTAATTTTAAGATGACTTGTGTTGCCTTATTATTTACAGTAAAAAGATGTGTTAGTCTCTGGTGTTTGATTTATTTGGATTTGTCATTTGCTCTGCTATTTTGCAGTTTTCAAAATAATAGAGCGGCATGATGTTACCATATTGCGAAAAAAAAATCAAGCTGAGAGACACAACTGAATAAAAATTTGTATCATTTGCAGACTGTGAAGCTTTTTCACAAGGAGGAGAAAAGAAAGCAGCAATCAAAACCTTTGTGAAATCTCTATGGATGAAGGGGCCCCATAAAAATTAATATCATTTATACATTCTAAAAGTTAGTGATGCCTACTGGAACAAATCTGGGCAGAAAAAGTTCAACACTTGAGATCCTGAAATCTTTTCTGAATATGATGTCGAACGATACCAGATAAGGAGAATCAGTTTTCTGGGCAAAGATGACATCTTTCACCATTGAGAATAAAGGGTGAAGATGAACGTCATGCAAAGGATAAGACTGATGATGATAAAAAGACACCATATATTCAAGGCAATAGAACATGATTGAGACTTCCACACATAATTGAAAATTAAAATGGATGATTTGAATGTATAGTTAAAGAACAGCAACAAGAAAAAGATAAAAGAGTGCATATGTTTGGAGATGCTAACAGCACCTTGATAAATTTTTATCATTGTGGCCCTTATATAACTTGTTATGGAAGAAATAATATTTCCCCTTTAGCAATATTTGTAATCATAGTAGTTATCCTCTAATGAGTAGACAGAAAGCCATATCAACTATTTCAGTATTTTAAGAACGTTTAAAAGAAAGCTTATGGGCCTTTTAAAGATAGAGAAATTTGAATCAAGATCTTTTCTCAAGTATTAAGATTACAAAATAAATTGTCAACAGAGATTCACCAAGAAATATATCTTTTGAAACAAATAAACACTGGTATAAGCAATTCAAATGTCATATGGAATCATGCTATTTGCCAAGATATGAGAAATCTAAAACAGAGGTCATGTGTGAAAATGTCAAGAAAGTAAAAAATTTTGATGAAGATCCCATGCGCAGAATGACGTCAAAGCTATTGCAAAAAAAGCATACATGACTGTTATTACTATGTCCCTTGATAAAAACTCTTAACGAATGAGATTACATGTGAAGTTTCAATATTGTTGGCACTAGCTCAAAGTGTAGTGTGTGTGAAATACTGCCATCATCTTCTGCAAAAGAATCTTAAGGATAACATTTTAAATGAGACTCAATGAAACTTGTATTTAACATTTTGATCCAGAGACTAAATTAGCAAGTATCCAAAGGAAACTTCTAGGGAAAATGATGCTCACTGTATTAAGAATTTAGCACGCTCAGTTGTTGGTCCACAAGCAAAATACCCATTCCACATGCTCAGTAACTGGTTCACAAGCTAAGTATCATAGCTGTTTTACAAGTTATGTAGCCTGTTCATAGGGAAAGTCGCTTGTCCACAGGGTATTTTGAATCTAAGTGTTTGGTCCACAAAGTAGTGGCCACACAAAAGCTGTTCTAAGTTAATCAGTTGGTCCGCAAAGTCACAGTTCCACAGGTTCATTAATTGCTCCACATATTAAGTTGCTGTTTACAAACCAAATAGCTGCCTCACAATCTATGGTCCACTATCTGTGGTCCACAGACAAAATATTTGCTCTTCAAGCTATGTAACTAGTCCACATACATCAAAGTACATGTAACTAGATGTTGATTATCAAATTGATATTATATACAAAATAAAGTGTAATGGAACAATGTAACATTTTATAGATTAACATTAACTTTAAAATAATTTAGGCTCTGTTGATATTTCTTTGCCCAATGTAATTGCAATGTGTGTTCATTTAGAGTTTATAGAAATATCCTCTCTCTCTTTTTTTTGTTTTGTTTTGATATTTTACTCCATATTTAATTGTATTTATAATGAAGCAATATTGATATTAAAGATTTCAAACAAGTATACTATCAAACTTAAATCTGCAGGCCTTGCCCAGTCTGTCTCAGCTTATTGGAGAGGGAAAAACCTTTTCCAGTGGTAAGTTTACACAAGTAAAGTTTTTGTTAAAGTCACAGGCCTTATTTAATGATAGTAATTAAAGTAATGAAAATGTTGATGAGAGTAGGAACAAGAAGGAAGATGATGATGATGATGGTGACGACCATGATATAGTAAAGTAGGCATATTTTATGTGAAAAAAAATGTTATCATAATTTATTGCAGTTTGTCACTCAGTGTATAAAAATATAATGAGTAAACTAGACCTTTATGTGTTTGGAAATTCACTAAACAGTTATGTTATCATAAAAAAAAATTCAATTGAAAATTCTTCGTTTATGTTCTTTTAAAAGTTGTAAAGACCCAAATGGTTAAAAAAGAGTGCTTAGCTGATGTTGTTTACTGTCTTCATGAATGGAATAATTACTGTTCTCATAAGGCGGCATTTTATCTATTTTACTATTGTCTAAAATAACTCTCACAGGTAGGCTTTAATTTCTTTCTTGCTTTGATGTTTTTGTGGATAAGTCACAAATATTATTTTGAAAGATTCAAATCAATTCTAAAGTCTATAAAAATTTAAGCAGCTTATTTTTATATGTCAAACTTAAGCAATGCAATCATTTGAACAGCTGTGGAATCCTGTATGTTCCTATTTTTCAACACATAACAAACTAATTCAAACTTGGGTTATTATGCTAATTATACTTTTCTCGGTTATATTTATTTTTTTTTAATATTGTAAAATTTCTTTTTCAGAAATTAACATGAAGATAATTAGAATCCTACAACTTCTATCTACAATTTCCAAGAAAAACAAAACTTAGTAAAGTAAATAAAATATTGATCATGAAACAAAATTAAGCCCCATAACTTCCATGTGCATCACTCAGAGATTTCAATTTCTTGTACAGTTTCATTACAGCAACAAGTCTCTAAGTCTGATGAAAAACTGAACCTTCTAGCAGATCTTGCTGCCAGGTTTGATATCGAAATGGAGGGCCTTTTGTCATGGTTGCAACACCCAGACGTTAAGTCATTGCCTAGCAAGGTCAAGTATGTGCAGTTGAGTCGTTTGGCAGCAGAAAAATTTATAGCTGCTGTGGAGGAAAGCTATGAAACTTCCTTACTGGCAGTGGGGTTGCTGGAGAGAATAGGGCAGCCACGGTAACTAAAACTTAGTTGTTGTTTTTTTACAAGCTTTAAAAAAAAACAGGATAATTTGCTTGAAACTTGTGCATATTTTATACAGCACTATTTCATGAAATTTGTGATTATTTTTAGAAGAAAATAAATAGTAATGCTTATAATTACCTCATTTTCATTTTTTATGAACGCTTGATGCAACATATATGGTACATCTATGGTTCAGGTAGAATATCAGTACTAGTTATGTTTGTTGTGTTAGAGACATGGACAGCCCTGTAAAATGTGATGAAAAATAGCAAGCTGTTCTTGGAATTTAACTTGTGGAGTTTTACTTTCTCACCAAAAACAGAACTGAGTTTTGCTCATTTTTTAGACTGTAATAGTTACAGCTTTGATATACTCCTAAAATCACTTGTTTCTTGTCTATGCATGGTTTTGCAGCTAGACAAATTTCTGCATTGGAATTCATGTGCATAAAAGTACTTTCAGCTCTTTTGAAGTCTTACATTTCTAGGTTTGCTTTGTGCCGCGACTAGTTAGCTTAAGTTGTCCCACTATTTGTACGGTTTAAGGCTCTTTATAGATTGTTTTACCAAAAATTTTCGAAAAGCAACCAAAAGGCTGTAGCCTGCAAATGTAGAAGTAGTGAGAATAGTCCTGAAATCTGAATTGTTTGCCCACATAGCCTACATGAAATCTAAATTTCAGGGTTTAGTTATAAGTAGGTTTATTTCTAGATCAAGATCTGCAGATTGTCTACCTTCACTTTGATTTATTTCCTGATATATCAAGTATTACTTTTCTATAACAAATTCATATATTTTTATCTGCATTGAGGTCTTAGAGGCCTACTTTTGCTATTGATTTCAAGCTTTGTGCTTTCAGCACAAGATCTGGATCATAGGACGATTCTTACTATGTCTTATAAAAGTTATCAAAGACAATGTCTCTATTGCAAAGATGTAGAGAAAGTCTTCCTAAGGAGCATTACAACTAGCTTTCTATGATCTATACTCATTTATCAAGACCTATTGTGGACATATGTATACAGTTCAAGCCCTTTTATGAAGAGCTGAAGTGTATATTTACCTCCAAATTCGCTATCACTGCTATGATTGCAGAAGCAATTCACCCCTTGAACTGTGTAGATCTAATCAAGTATTGGTCGATGGAATATTCTGCAGCCACAGCTGGTCCTGAATATTATCAAGTGTTGTCTGGGTTACGCTTCAAGGTGGCTGGATTAATACAAATTTATTACCAGAGTTCAACACATGATGTACAAAAAATATATTTGGGCATTTCATTAAGGCAGGCATAAAAGCAGCAGATCAGCAAATACCAAGAATAAAAAAAATGGATGACTAAGTTTATTTTGGAACTCATGGAAATAAGGGACTAGTGAAAGATAATAAGGAAAAATACTATAAATTGCATAAGGAAGTCAGAAAAAAATGTGATAGAGCCAAGGAGAAGTTGATCAATGACAAGTGCAAAAACATTGATCTACACCACAGACACACTGAGCAGACATTGAAGAAATCTCTGGAGTGAAAAGCTTCTCATCCAATGGATGCTTGAAGTAAAAAAACGGTGGCATCATTATGGACATATGAAAAAATCCTACACAGATGGGCAGAGTACATAACTGTACTTTTTGAAATCCACAGAAAGGATTACTACAATATAATGAAGTGCAATTTAGCTGGGCTATGGAAGGTGAGATCTGGGCAGCAATAAAAAGATGATATCAAGCCAAGCAACAGGCCCAGGCAGTATATCAGTTAAACTTTTTGAAGCACTTGGAGACCATGAAATTGATGAGATTGCAACATTATTCAACAAAATCTATGATACAGGTCAGATTCCACCAGATATCTGCAAATCTATATTTAAAGCACAGCCAAAGAAACAAATGGCAACAAAGTGTTAATTGCACAGAGCAATCAGTCTTGTGAGTCGTATCACCAAAATACTTTTAAGAATCATCATGATGCGAGTCAGAAACAAAATCAAACCAAAAATGGCAGAGGAACTGTGTGGCTTTATAAATATATAACAAATACTGTCTGCACTATAATTGAACAAGGTTTATACCTGTGTTTCATGACTACACCAAAGCATTTGAGAAAGTACAACATGATGAGATAATCACACTACTAAAACTGATGAATATAGATGGAAAAGATCTACAAATGATCAAAACTTGCTCTGGGAACAGACAGCAGCAATGCAAGTTGATGGGAAAATCAGCTCATTTAAGAAAGTAAAATGTGGTGTTAGACAAGGATATGTATTTTCCCCAGACCCCTTCTCTTTCTCTCTCTTCAGTGAAATAATTATGTGAAGCTTAGAAGGATACCCAGGAATGCAAGATGGAGGGCATAAGATGAACAACTTAAGATGCTCCGATGACACAGCATTAGTTGCAGAAAATTAAAAAGACTTGCAATGATTATTAGACATTGTTGAAGAAGAAAGCAGAGAGGAAGATTTGGAATTGAACAGCAAAAAGACAAGTAACAGTCGTTAGTCAAAACAATGAGTGGCCACAGATCAACATCTTTATCAACAAGAATAAACCCAGGCAAAGAGATTGATTTAAATTTTTAGCTAATTTAATTATATAGAGATAGAGGCATTAACAGTGAAATTGCATAGAGAATATCGCAAGCAAAAATGAGTTTCCAAAGAATGAAATTGCTATTTACAAACAATCATCTCCATCTAAACATGCAGAAAAGCCCTAAAGTGCAATATTTAACCGATCCTGATGTATGGAAGCGAGTCCTGCACAATTTCAAAACAGCTACAAAAAAAAGTGGAAGAAACAGAAATGTGGTTCCTTCAGAGAAAGCTACGAATCTCATGGACTGCAAATAAATCAAATGAAACAGTGTTACAAGAAGCTTTTAGAATAAGATCACTCATAAATAAAATACATAAATGCTTGATATTTTTTTTGGGCCATGTATTGGGAAGAGAGAAACTAGACCATTTTGTTACAATTGGAATGATGGAGGAAAAACCAGGCAGGGAAAAAAAGCAAAAAATTCTTTAAATGGACTAACAAAGTAGCTAAATGTACGATGAGTAACAGATGCACTTTAAACAACATGGGATCGAGATACATGGTAGGTCATTATCACCCATGCTAAAGAAAAAGGCACCTGATTGATCTCATGGGATGTGAACTCAGCAGACTTACAGAAACTCTTGTCAATATAGGAATAAAAATACCTGAGCTTAATATTATTGGAAAGAAAAGGCTTCAACCATCACTGGTCACAATCTACACATTGTTCATGGGTTGTGTTTTTATCACTGTTGAAGCTATGCAGTTACTGCATGACTATAATGTTTTAAAGTTAAAGAGGACTACTGCATGACTATAATGTTTTGAAGTTAAAGAGGAGATGACTACTGACAAGTTCATCAGCAAGGGCAGTTATCTTCTTTATTATTTGTAAAGTGTACAATGTCTTAAAAAGACTCTTAAACATCTTTTAATCACCAGTCTTTTAGACTATAACTTCTGTATTTTCTTTTAATGCTTGAGCTGGGCTATTTGAGTGATTATGTTGAATTGAATTTTCTACGTTCAAAGCAAAGATTCAGTTGTTGCTTTGGCTTCATGGACAAAAGTAACTCAATCACATATGTCAAGTATAGTTGCATAACACAAAAGATATAGAACTTTTAATGTGTAAGCTTTTTAAACAGCTCTTATAGTTCACTACCATTATATTATATATATAAAAAGAATATTGTAATTTATTTTCTTAAAAAAACATTAAAATATTACAATGTTGTAACTTTTAGTTTAAAGCCAGTCTGAACACATATTTTTACATATACATAAAGCTGAAGTGAAAACATGATATTGACTCCAGGTCGAGAGATGACCAAGAGAAGCAACTCATCTTGGCAGAAAAAAGATTCACTTCGAGGAAAATTGCTGTAATTAATCAGGAGAAACTGAGGTCACCTCCTGACGAGAAACTCTCACCCAAAGACGGTAGTTATGGAGACACATTTGCAGAAATTTTCTTTCATTAGATGCAGAGTGTTATTCTAATTTGCCAAACACATTTACACATTTTTTTTTCAAAAATGTTTTATTCAAGTATGTGATATCCTAGAATGATAAAGAAAAAGTCAAATTGGAAAATTTTTGTGTTTTTGAAAACTTATGTTCATTTTCTTTGGTTTAATATACCTCTTGAGGTAAATTTGTTCTTTTGTCATACTACATCTATTCCTCCACTTCTTCTTCTCCCTCCTACGCGCACTGCAACACCTAAAGTGTGTTAAATCTTTTTCAGTAGGAAATATTTTTTAAAATGCTAAATGTGATCTAGATTTACTTGTTTTAGGGATGCCTTCTTTTTTTTTTTTTTGACATTTGATGCCTGTGGCTAGCTACTATAGAAATTATTTTTACTATCAATTATTATCTTGTGTTTATTTTGAATATATGGATCATAAACACCTCGTCTAAAGGTTTTTTTTGCTTCTTCATGAGTGTTTGGATAGTTTCATTCCTTAAGCAACCTTAAAATCTCTTTAGTAGTGACGATTTCAACCATTGGAAATTGCTTATTCTGACGTTAACAGTGTACGTGCAAACCTAATGACAGACCAATTTCCGAATAACTTTTGTGAATCTTAAAACTTTCATTTGTTTTGAATGAAAGTAGACACTAGTTTTTCTTTTTTAAATATTTGACAAAGCTTGCAATGTGATTTGTAAGAGGCATTTTGGATGCTGTGATGGTCCATAGAATAGAGTATGGTGTTGAGCATGTAGACCTTGAGGAAAGAAATATATGTCTGCCCTGGGCTATATCATATGCAGCAAAAAGTCTTTTATACCTTCATTTAAAGAATGAATCTTGTAGAGTAATTTTTTTAAAATTTCTTCACCAGTGTGTTTGAAGAGTATTGACCTATTAACTTTGTTTACTCATTTAATACTGAATATGCAACTCGTGAAGTATTGTTTATTTACACAGGAAGAGTCTTTAATCATTTTTTTCACTGCTGTAAATTTTAAAATTATGCTACAGTTGGTCTGGGTAATTCAGTAATTGCATTGACTCAAATCTGAGACTATCATGTCACAAGAACTTGGGCTAAAAACATGTTTTAACCGTCATTCGAGCTGTCAGTGTATTTGTGTGCATGGTCCACAGACAATGTACAAGATCTTCAGCTTGTGCTGACGAGAGCTCTGCTTTGTCGCCACTATTATGAGAGAGAAAAACTTCTCTCTGTGCTTCAGGACCCAGGGATGGCTGATTTGGTTGAAGCAGCAGCAAGTATGTCCCCCAAGCAAGCCTTGAGTAGACTGAAAGAACTCAAAACAAAACGGAATGGGCTGAATTTAAATGACTCAGGTTGGTTTTGCTTCACTATTAATGTTAGGAACCAAAAATAAGATGTGAACAAGTAAATGAACGCAAATCAAAATGTGGAACACCAAATTCTGAACAACAATAAAGGAAAAAATATCACAAGTTTAAGTGCTAAGAAACTCACCATGTGAGTTAAAAGAGTCAAAAATGATTCCAACAGTGATCCAGTGTTAAAGGGGTCCTAGAAGGTCAGTTGAATAAAGACTCTCACAGGTTATGGGGTGTAAGTTTTGTTAATGTTTGGCTCTTCTTAAGTTGCCTGTAATTATGGGCACAATAGACATAAAAGCAGGATGTACATGATCTTACCTAAATTATGGTCTAAGTAATATTAAGTAAGATACTAAAAGAATTGCCACACGCCACTACTATTGTTTACTCTTTTGTGCCTCATCTGACTCTATCTGCTCAGTGGACAATGAGGAACAGACTTACATTTTTGAGGAGGCTGGAGCAATTCGAGCAGCACAACTAGCCAGCACTCTAAGCAAGGATTTAGGTCATACTGTCCTGCTGGCAGAGGCAAGTACTCATCTGCTGGCTCATCTGCAAGACCTACAGGACACTGAGCTAAAACAATTGTTCACACAATTCCAGGACATGGTGAGTATTGTCAAGTCTTATTTAGGTTACAGCTTATTTGTGACTTGTTGATTTTGATTTTACTGTTCTTGTATTGCAATACAGAACTCACCATAGCATTATACTTTTAATAAAGAAAGTTCATCCATGTATCACCCACTCCATAATTGATATGAACAATCATCAAATAAAACTGAAGTCTTGATCCGAATCCTCTCAAAAATGATTTCACAGAGTAGCAAATCTGGTTCCTATGAACTTGTTGGGACTTCATAATCTAAATTCATTCTCTTAAATGCCACAGATGTCTCAGTATATATAGCACTAGGTTTCCAAACCCAAGGTTTGATATTTAAATGTTTGATATGCCATCCTGATCTCCTGAAACTTCATTAAGATCTGATGGTCTATGAAATAATGTATGTTTAAAGGACAGAACCTGTTGCTTTTCTGCTTTTTCAATACAGTGGTTTTGTCCCAAACTACTAGCTGTTTGAAGAGGGTGCATGCAAATAAAGGATACCAGGAAAAAGCCTGCTCTTGGCTAAATTGCACCATATGAATAAGTTAAAATAAAATACAACTTCTTTAAAAGATTCTAATGATATAATCTTTATTTCCTACACATAATTTCTTAAATTATTGTAACATATTTTTTTCTTTTCGTTTTTCCTTTTTTTTAACCTTCAAATGCCTGTCTTGTGTGACACTTAATAATCACATTTTTTCAGTTTGGAAATCTGAGATCCAAAATATGAATTTGTTTGTTTCTTTTATTTGGGTTCTTCAAGTCAACTTCAGATATCTCAACCAAAACCGATGAGGAAGTTCAAGCAAGGAAATATAACTATTGCAACAATGTAATGGAAGTATTCACAAAGTTTGATGGCAACTCAACTGAAGAGTTTGAAAAGGTTTATCTTTTTTTTATATTTCATTTCTCCTTAATTTTTTCTTTCTCATCTTCTCAAATGTTTGTCAAACATGGAAAAAAAAAATCTCAGGACTCAAAAAATGTATGTTCGTTAATTGAAAAAAAACTCATAAATGGACAAAAAAGAACTGTTTATTTAAACGTTGTTGACATATTTGCATTCATAGGATTTTTTTTATTTGTCTTTATTCCTTTTCAACAATTATCAGTTTTTACTTAAATATAGACTTATCTTAGCTAAAGTATTTTATCATAGGCCCATATTATTCTATTGCTGTAATCTTGTATGCTTTATTGAACTTCAATTTGATTTTAGCCCAGAGAAGTGAAATAGCATAGATCAATTCGTAGGACTTCTTTTTGGATTTATTTTTTGGTTGTGAATGGAATTCATAACATTTACAAGTGAAACAAAAATATGGCAGGAAGAGTAACTCCTCTTCTTTTGCTACTGTTATTAAGTGGTGATAATATTTTTTTACTATGTCTGTGTGTTCATTTGTGTTTGCGCATTTCTCTTGAAGTCTAAATGAATCATCAAAAAAGTTTTTAGAATAAATTTTTAAGATAGCTTTTTCAACAATCAAGTCTTAATTTGGACATGAGATTGCAATGAATGAAAATATTGACAATCCTTTATACTTTATTATTTCTTTGTATAGCAAATGGGTACTTTATGATTTCTTTGTATAGCAAATGGGTCCTGCCAGATTGATGGCTTTGAAGCAAAAACTTACAAGTAGCTTCAATATGTTGAGAAACTGTTTTTGACAAAAAACAGTTTTTGGAAATCTTAATCTGAACTCTGACCTGCTTTTATGTTTACCCGCAGGTAGAGTGGAAAACTATAACGGTGCCAATGCCAGTTAGCTTCTGGACTGGGCATGTGGCTGATTAAATTACTTATGTTTGTGCTGTGCGTATTGTTGTTTACAACAAAGTGTTTAGATAGGCTTTTGTTGCCAAAACAAATTATAGATATCATTCATTTTTGCAACCTTGATACTTTTTTGAATGTATGTTTCATGGGGTAGCAGGGGTCAATCCGAGTTCGAATCACAGTCCTGGCCAAAAAGTTTTTCAGCTCTCCTGTGTCCACCCAGCACTAAATGGGTAGAGGGTCTCTTTAGACTCAGCAAAAGTAACAGCATCGAGGAAAGCAATTGTAAACTACCTCACCATATCTCATGCCAAGCAAAATCAGGACCCCACTTCTGGATCCCCTACAGTCATATCGAGTTCAGGACTCACTTTACTTTTATGTTTCATGGTTTCTAATGAGTCGGGGAAAAGAAGAGTTATAGATATAGGTTTCAAGAAAAATAAGTTTTCAAAGAGAGGTTGATTGGTTACGATATTTTCCATTTACAGTTTTAGCAATTCTTTTGATGAAAGTTTGAATTTGCAATGAAAGTAAAGCAGATACATTTTAGTGTGCGTAACAAGAGAACTAAGCGGGGAAAAGATTATAACTCATTTAGAACAAACAAACCTTTGAGTCTTGTTTGGTCTTCCATCTAAGCTAAAGCCTCTTGAGTCAGTGCATAGATCTTTTGTTCAAAGAAACTATGAACTGTAGAGCTTCAACAAAATAGGGGCAGGTTTCATTATAACTAAGCACAGACAGCGAGGAAAATGATACAGCGAGACAGTAGAGGAGAAAAAAGGAAATCAGACTAAACTAACAAAATCTGCCCTCGAGCCTTGCATATTTATTTTCTCAAACAGCCTAGGAAACACCAGGTAATGAACTTCTTCAACAATGTGAAAGACAGAGTATATGTTCCTTTCATTGGAATCATAGTGAGAGGTCATTGAAAATCACCAACAGCAAATTCACAGGCCTGATACGCTGCTCACAAATCTCGCTGTAAACTTTGTTTATATCTCAATAAACTCCTCCCTTTCTTACTTGGCTTTACAGTAATAAGAGGCTGTGACTGACTTATAAGAAGATTTTTTGGTCTAATGTTATTACAAAAATTGGCCAATTACATCACTTTTCATCAAAGACCACCACTTGCTGCAATCCACATGATTCGAGGAAGACTGGGGGCATGCCTAGTTTTTGTCAGGACTCTGTTTGAGGGTATAAGGTGGGGTTGGGGTGGGGGCAAGTGAAGGGTAAGGGAAGGGCCATGTGGTAAAATCATCGCTGTGTATTTCTTTTATTTGCTCTCCTATCTTTGGAACAGCCACATGTGAAGGAAACAGGTTCCACATGTGTCAGTATGGTAATTTCAATACACACCTTATAACCTGGTAGCCTACCGAAGAAGTGCCAATTTCTTTTTCATCTTATTGGCTCTTGATATCCTCTCAATAGTTCAAATAGAGAGAAACTATCATATTTCATTTGTTGATACTCTTAGAAAAGATACAAAGTCTGAGAGGGGGTGTTTAGAAGATAATGATGTTTCAAATAAGCTCTCCAGTGATCCCTAATTTTCTGGGGTGGTAGCTTCAATACCTATATTTATGAACATGGCAGAAGCCACTTTACTGTCAAAATCTAAATTTAGGTGCTGTACAGGAGCAGAGTTAAGAGATATTAATGCCAAATTAAAAAACAACAGATAAATAGATAAAATCAAAAACAAAATAAAAAAATGAGCAGTCAATGATAAATAGGCTATGTAAATACTGGAAAAAAAGAGGGGGTGGTGTGTGAGGAGTTTGGGTTCAGCTCAAAGATAGAAAGAAAAAATGATTAAGTATACCGATCAATAGACAGATAAATATAGGAGAGATGGAGAGAGCTGGAAATTGACAGACAGAAATGGATAGAAAAAAGAGAGAGATAAAAGACAAAGAAGTTTTTTTAGATGAAAGAGGAGAGGGTGAGAATAATAGAATATCAGGAGCAACAAAGGGAACAAATCGACTAATAGAGTTTAAGCAAAAGATAATAATTGTAAATAGGATAATTTGCAGAGAAAGAGAGAAAAATCAAGAGATTATTTTTACAAATGTCATAAGTAAACCTTAACTGACAAACTATATAAGCGAAAATTATCTGACAAACAGATTGCAAATATAAGTGTTGTGCAAATGATACTCGTTGTCCTGGTTAAAGTTTAGGTAAGCCCTAAATTATTTAATATGGTATACAAAGGTGTTAAATGAGTTTATTGGGTGAAGAGGTTTGATCTCTTTTTCATTGCAATTAAGGAATGTAAAGTACAATTTCTCTTTGGGAATGAAATAATGATTTTTTTTCTCTATTTGTTATACATTTATTTTTAATGTGATGTTTGGCAGCCCAAAATACTGTCCAAAAAAATCCCAAGACTCTGTAGTAGAAAATAAATATATTTATTATGGTGCAGCTTGTCAAGCAAAAGTATAGACTTCTGCTGAATCTGCTGGTGGAAGAATCTCTGTGTCAGCAACATGGTGGGAGACAAGCATGGGACACACAGTCGCAGAAGCAAAAGATCAAGATCATCTCTGCTCTCTCAGCAAAAGCCACTGAATTGTGGGACACAGGCAAGTTTATATGTATGAAATTTTTTGTTTGTTTTTGTTTTGGTTTTTCCATTTCTTTTCTATTTTTTTTTTTTCATAGCAGACGTTTCTTATAAAGTTATAACACTTTTACTTTCTTTCTCTAGTAATACAATTGTTTTTAGAATACCACCAGCTTAACTTTCTTTCTGTATTATGTTTTGAAGCTATTTTTTTTTTTTGGGGGGGGGGGGGGGGGCGGCTTAGAATTTAAAAAAAATCAAAGTTAGGAACTCAAAACCCCTAGAGCTTAGAAACAAAATCTATTTGAAAAGTTCAGCATTGAATTCATGGACAACAGAATTTGGTAGGTTTTTTTTAACCCAAGATTTGTTTTTCACAACTGCCCATGTCTATTTTGGCAGGCATGGGAATAACATTTCCAAATATATACATGTGTATCATTTATGTTGCATTATCTGTAGATCAAGCAACGTTTTCAATTCAGCTATATGGTACAATTTTCACATTTTGCCTTCTGGATTCTGAGCATTTCTATAGCATATAGCCACACAACTCCACAAACTACACTGACATACAAAGTTTACCAAAGATTTGTCCATCTCTATCTGCTTCTATCTTTATCAAGCAAGTCCTTGGTCTGGAGCTGTTTGTTTGGCTTAATTAATTTGTTTTATAGCTTTCAAAGTGAGTATGTACAAGTTCTACTTATCCTTTGCAGTCTTATAGAGTTTTGAACTCAACCTGTGAATTACTGGGTGCAGCAAAACAAACAGATGCAAGTCTTAACAAAAACAACACAAACTACGATTTATTCATAATCTTCAGTCTTTGATGATGGCTGTTTCAGTTTTATCAATTTTGTCCAGTGGCTTTGAGTATACATGTCTGACTGTATTATGCCATGTCAGGTAGATTTCAGTGTTACATTGTGATTGAATTGAAACTCTTAAATGAGCATACGAACTACTGCAAAGGGATTATTTCTCAGGGAAGAAAATTTTTGTCAATTTTGGGTCATGAGTCTGCTCATTAATATTTGAAGGAGCAAAAGATCCTTAGAGATGTTTGAAGTAGCCAGATCCTTAGTGATCCAAGTTAATTTTGATCATGCTCCTGTGCTATTTAGCTGCTGATGATTAATACTTTATTCATCTATCATCCTCTCTGCAGACAATCAAATGAGTTTGTCCAGCTGGATGCATCCCAAGGTTCAGCTTCAACGAAGTGTTTCTTACCTGATGGGAACTGACAGAAAAATGTATCAAGAGTCTTTAACTGGCTCAGGTCAGCCTCTCACACATTTCAGTTGATCATATTAGGCAGTATCTGAAATATTTAGGCCTACTTAAAGGGTTTTCTGAGCATCTCTCATTCTTCTTTTACATGGAACTTTTGGACCAACCATAATAATATGATGCTATGGAGTTTAATGGATTGTAGTATCCAGCCAAGGTTCATTTTCCTGATCAAAGAACAATTCCAAAAGAAATGCTCTGGACAAAGATTACGCAACAGATCCATCCTTTCCAAATTTGTGTAGATGTGTGAAAAAAAAATCAGAAACTTGGTTGAAACTTTGTAGCCAAAAATAGATCAAAGGAACAATATAATCTCAACCTATCAGGTCAGTTCTTAAGCAAAAAATATTGGACCTAAGCATGGGGTTTCCCTTAAATCTATATTATAAAAGGCAATTTTCATTTCTTGCTACCCTATCTCCAAAACCACTCAATACACTGAAGAAGTTTATTGACTTTTGATCTGCCAAGATCAGTATCCCACGCGGCTCAAAAAAATTATGGGTCCAAATTATTGTTGTTTTGTTAACATAAGAAGGTAAAAAAACATGTCATTTTTCTTCAATAAAGTGAAAAACTAAAAAAAAAAATTATTTAAGATTAAATGAAATTTTACCTACTCCAACATAAAGACAAAAGCGTCTTGAAAAAATAAATGCTATTCTGTGCAGGGAAGTAGAAGTGATTTGATTGGTCAGTATTTTAACCTTTTCCCCACCAGCTGGGTGTAATCTACCTGAATAGGCCCTTTAAAAGGGTATAGCACTTGAGTAAGGAAACCATAACACATTAGTTTCCTAACCATCTTTCAATTTGGTTCATTTAAAACACTGATACAATTCAAATTTTTATTTGATTAACAGTTTGTAAATTATTAGAACTAAGAAATGTCTATGTGGTTATCCACCAGGTAGGCATTTCACACCAGTACACTTTTATAAAGGAAACAGCTGGGTGAATGGAAGACACCCATATATTTTTCATAGAAATTCCAAAGCACAGAACATCACTCAACATGTGTTAAAGCAAATTCAAAATTTAATAATGATAATCAAACTCCATAAAACTCAATACAGGGCCTTACATGAAACTCCTAATGTGGACAAGAGGGTGCAACTGATGCCATATTAACATATATTATGTCATTTGAAAAGTTTATGTACATAAGAACTGAATGTTTGCAGATGGGGTGACCACACATTTTGCTGCAGCATTTTTTTTTTGTGATCCATTTCGGCAAGACATGGTGTACATCTTGAGGGTTGAGGAGGGGCTACATCATGCTGTCATGCCATTCTTCTGGTTTGGGGTTGCAGTGGAAGGTACTGGTGTTGTAGTAAGTCGGAAAGATTGGAGAAAAGTGTCAATGTTCTGTTTGATTGGCATGTTCACTGTAGGCACAGATCCATCCTATCCAATCTACTCAATGACCAATCTCATGTCACAGAGATGATGAACAGCTGCCGATTATCATCAAGTGACAACTTATCAGCTGGGAGCTTGGATTGCCAGATGACTGTGCTATGATGGTACTCTGATCAACAATGTTGAAAAATATGCCCAAGGGTCATCTCTTTGTCTTTTACTTGACAGTAAACTCATGAGCCATTTGGTCCATTGCATCAACACCCACTTGGTTTTGAGATAATGCAAAACCATCTCTAACTTTCTATTGTTTGCAGAAATGTCTAGAGCTGAATGGTGTTGAGAAGGATCACATTTTTCTTTTTCTTTCTTTGGTAAGACACTAGGCTGAACTGTTTCCTCAATAAAAAGGCAGACTCTTATAAGGGCAAGTCCTGCTTTGCTTACAAATTGACTGGGGAAAATGCTTTATTCTTTCGGACTGTGCCAACTACTGTGATGTTATCTCTGTCACCAATGTCTCAGCCAGGTCAAGTGTGGTGAGAAAATTGTTACACGAATTTGATCAAATTTGTCCCTCTCATTCATGGCGTTCTGGTTTCTTTATCATCAAAACGTAAATGATTTAATAGATGACTGAATCTGTTCTTTGAAAATGCTGCTCTGAGCAATAGGTTGCCTTTAACAGAGATATTTTGTTCTGGTGCATACTACCTGTGTGAAGTAGACATCCAAAGAAAGCTTTCATCTCCACTATGTCTGACATTCTCCATTTGTTTCCTTTGGCCATTACACCCTTTTTGTTTGTACAATTTACTATGATTTGTATGAATCTGTCACTGATGAACATTGCTAAATAAACAAGAGGAGGCCATACCAGTTTATCATTGCTTACACAGCTTTCAGTGTATTTTAATATATGGGTATAATCCACCCAGCCGGTATTTTTCTATATAAAAGAATATGGGTGTAAGCACCCACCTGGTAGAAATAAGGTGGGAAATATGCTAGTGAGGAAAGGGTTGAGAACAGCACATTCATCTTCATCTTTTCTTTCAGAGCGTTGGTTGTGAATGTAAACACCACTTCTGCTTCTTTTACAAGCATTTTGTACTTCTATAATGTTTTATATTTAAGACATTGACCAGATCCACCTATTGTGAATAAGGAATTTTAGAAATACTTAAGCTATTTTATCAACTCTCTTAATTGTCTTGCATGAGTTATAGGCCTACATGATCTGACTCGATCTAGAAAAATTCTAAGCCTGATCGATGCAGGGTAACCCAATTAATTTTTTTAAAAATCCGAGGCCTTAACATTTTTTTTCTTTGTAGTAATGTCTGACTAGTCGCACAATTGTTACTTACTATAGTAGAGAACCTTTTCACCATATCAAGTTAAGCACAACATTGTACTTGTAATGGGTAATCAGCACCGCATCATGGTCTCGGTGGAGAGATAAACTGAAAAGAGGACTGTTTTAAAGACAGCACCTAAATTTAATTGAGATTCCTCCTTCATTGAAGCAGTCTTCATGACAACGTGAGAAAAATTCCAATGTCAGAAGGTTCTATTTTTAAACTGTACTATAAGTGTCTCTGGAGGAGATACATATCTGTTATTGTTGTAAAGTTAGCTTTTTTTTAATAGAGTTGCATGGCTCTGGTGGAGATATCTATTAATGTTGTAAAATTTGCCTTTCTTTATTGTAGTAGTCTTCCCCATTTGTTCAATATTGTAAAGTTTGCTTTTCTTCAGTGCAGTTGCAAATCTCGGGAGGATATAAGACTTTTTTTTTTGTGAAGTTCGCGATTTCTTCAATGTATTTGTCTTCCCCACCTGTTCATTTGAACGGGCATTCATGCTTGTAAATAACAATATTCACTTTAGTGTGAAAGCTAGTTCATTACAAGTATGTACACCTGTCTACATTGTGGAATATTTCTCTGAGCTTCCATAGAATATTTTTTAATGAAATCTTTTTTTGTATGTTAGTAATTTTAGTTTTAACATGCTGAATCAATGTATTGCAATTCCTCATTTTCAGTCCCTGGTGATATGATTGAGGAATCTAGATCAAGCGAAACTGATGAAACTGTTGGGCCAGGGATTGTGGCTGACTTACACAGAAGATACAAATCAGAAGCTGCTTACATCAAGAATTATTTGAATGGTGGGAAACTTTCTCAATTCAAAGTTTTAGTTAATCACAAGAACAAAATAATAAATAAATAACAAAAATAAAAGCAAGAAATGGCCAGGATTATATATATAATGACTTGAACTTTATCGAAAAAAAAAAAAAGATTACCTTTTCATCTATTTTCTGGCCTTGTGGAAAGGATATGATAGGGAGTGAAGCATTTGTTTTATGAAATGAAATCTTAATGGCTTGCATCAAATCCTTTTCAACAAGTGAGCTCTATCATAGGCAAGCGCATGTTCAATCAATGCTAAAGAATGGGCTTAGTTTACTCTTACACAAAACCTGGTGAAGCATCAGGAAGCTGTGGTGACTGTTGTTTGACCATTTTTTTACTCTTGGAGAAAGTTTTGTATGAATATATATATAAAGATCTTTCTATTTTTAATTCATTGTCAAAAGGAAAACCACTGTAGTAATTTGAAGTGCGAAGACTAAAAGTAATCCACACATTAGTGGGATGGTGAAAAGGAGTGATAATAACTCTGAGAAAACTCTTTTTCAAGTGAGGTAAATATAGGTGTAGGTTCATACTCAGAGTATATACCCAGGGCTTCTAAAAGCTGTGATTTAAATAATAAGATTGTGATATGTGCAGAAACAAATCTAAGGGTAAAAGGCTCAGACTAGATTTGAACATTAGATATTACATCAGATAAATTTCCATTAGCAGGGCTTAAGATAACATCTAGTTCCAGCAAAATGTCAATGAAATGTGAACAATTGGCTTGTGGTAGAGATTGTTGATGCTTTTGGTGAAGATTAAGTATGTGAAGTTGAACTATATCTTGATGTGTGCCATAGGTGCACAACAACACTTTCTTGTTTTTTGTCTCCAAGATAAAATACCCTTTCCACTGTCATACACTATTCAAATATATATATATATATATATATATATATATATATATATATATATATATATATATATATATTCTAATTTAATTCCTGGTTCTCCTTCTAGGTTTAGTATAATTATTTCACTGAAGAAAAAGATAAGGTCTAGGGAGGCACACTTCCTTGTCTGATACCACACTTAAATTTTTTAAATGTGCTGTTTTCCCCATCAACCCACATTGCTGCTGTCTGTTGCCCGTGCATGTTTTTGATCACTCGTAGATATTTTCCATCTACCTTCAACTGTGCAATTATCCCATCATGTTCCCTGTCAAATGCCTTGGTGTAATCAATTATAAAGCACAGGTATACTTCCAGAGCTCATGCAATTATAACTCAAAAGATGTAGATAGCATTTGTTGTACCTTTTACTCCACAAAGCCACACTGTTCCTCTGTTATTTCTAATTTGATTTTGTTTGTGACTCGCACCATTATGATTCATAAAAGTATTTAGGTGATATGACTCATAGGACTGATTGTTCGCAGATGTGTGATGGAATCTGACCTGTATCATAGATTTAGTTGAATAATATTGCAATCTTATCAATTTCTTCTGAAAGTTCCACTGATATACCGTCTGGGCCTGTTGCTTTTTCTGATTTCACCTTTTTTATTACTGCCCAGATCTCACCTTTCATGGCCTAGCTAAATTGTGCTTCATTACATTGTAGTAATCCTTTCTGTGGTCTTCAAAAAATACAATTATGTACTCTGCCCATCTGTCTAGGATTTTTCCTTTTTCCATAATGATGTCATCATTATTTTACTTTAAAGCATCCTTTGAATGAGCAGGTTTTTTTTCCAGAGATTTCTTCAGTGTTTTTGTATATTGTCTGCTCAGTACCTCTGTGGTATACCGTAGATGAATGTTTCTTATCTCGTCATTGGCTTCAACACATTAAATATTTTTCTTATTCCCCTCTGCAATTTATTGTATTTTTCCCAATTATTTTTTACTTGTCTTCTTTTTTCCATGACTCCTTAAATAACCTCAGTCTTCTGCCTCAGGTTTGTCATCGTTTTGACTCTTGGTATTTGTTCTCCTGCTGCTTCTGTGACCACTACTTTGAACTTTACACATGGTTGGTCAACTTCTTTAGTTTCTCCTAAGACTTCAAATTTATTCTCATCAGTCACAAGAAATTTTTCTGGAATGGTCTCGTTGGATTTTACCCGAGCCAAATGTTTTAAGGTGTACTTCAGGCTTTGGTAAATTTCTCTTTAGCAGCCACTGCAACATGATCACTGTAACAGTCTGCCCCAGGGTAGATCTTAGCTGAGAGAAGAGCATGTATGAACCTTTTACTGATCAGGATGTAATCGATCTGGGCTTTTCCACGTCTGTTTCCTTTTTGTTGGTTTCTAAAACTATGTGTTTCTGTTAATAAGGTTGTACTAAAGTTTATACACATATATCAGATATATAAATAGAGATGTATGGATTGATTGACATTTGTATAAAAGCAGGGATAAATGGGTAAAACATCTAGAGACTGTTGGGGATATAAAAAAGAAACAAACAAATAGACATAGAGAAAGAGGGATAGTTAGATAAATAGATGGATACATAGATTGTTAGATATAGAACATTCAGAGAGAGACAGATAGAGAGAGAGAGAGAGAGAGAGAGAGAGAGAGAGAGAGAGAGAGAGAGAGAGAGAGAGAGAGATAAATTGAGAGAAAGACACATACACAGAGAGAGACAGAGACAGAGAAAAGGAAAGGTTAGTGTCATGAGTAAAAGATAAAAAAAATTATGAACATATACAGAGACATAGAAATGCACATCAAAATATGCATGGATATAATGATAGATATATAAAACTATCTTTCTATATATTTATATATAATAGCTAGAAAAATATTCTGTAGTTAAATAGAATAATTAAGTATGTATAGATAGATAGATAAGTAGATAGGTTAATGAATAGTTTTGAAATTAATTCGAACAATCAAATAAAGTGCTCAAAAACAGGAGCTTTTCAATAGTTGTAGACGATCTTACCCTAAAAGTCTCTTCATGCAATTCTTGTGTTTTAAGTAGAGAACAAGGGCGTTGTTTGTCCTCCACTCTCTTAAGGCATGAATGAGGGGTGCTCTGTTGATGTTCCAACCTTATATGCTGGTTGTTTTTCGTTTCGGCACTTAAAGTTTTGTAGTAAATATTTGTTTGCTATAAGGGTACGAAAAAAAAATGTTAATTTTTTATAACTTAAGATCAACAGTTCTTTACTTTTTTTTTTCATGGAAAAGTGTAAAGATTCAATCAAAAAGAAAATGGAGAGCAATCATTTACATTCTTATTGTACATGAAGAAAGGAGGAATTTTTTTTTACAATCTTTAAACAGGATGGCAGCTAACATCTTATATATCTTTTTTTTTCTATGTACCATGTAGGTGTGCTGGATATAGTCCCATCAGATGAGAACAGGCAACTACTTTATAGTAAGCTCACATGGGAGATCACTCTTCTAGCATCTGCACAAGATTTTTTATCTTCTGCCCTTATTGTAGGTCTGGTTGAGCGACAAACTGGGGATATGAATGGAAGGTGACAATGTTTTTTTCATACATTGATTGCAAGAATCTGAGAAACTAGAAAAATCTAAATTTGTGTCCAAGTCATCTTTACAAACTGGCCTATTAGGTCATATGATTTTCCATCTTTGCACTGTATGATTTTATGAGATAAGCCCCAATTTTTTAAGCAAAAGTTTAAAGCAGAGCATACTAGATGATAGCAGCTTCATCCCTCTCCCTCAAAAAAAGATGAATTTGTCAGTCAAAGATTTCCATTGTAAAAAAGATAGAAAGCTCTCAATCAAAATCAAACAAGTCAAGATCTAGAGATCAACTCTATTGATAGTGTGAACTCACAAGACATAATACATGTTAATATTACAGAGTGCGGCCAAGAAAAGACTTAATGTTAAATCTTATAATACAGTGGAAGGTGGAATGATTTAAATTGATGATGATGATAAACAGCACAAAACAACTGGCTGAATATAATTTTATTTTAAAGACTTTTTATTTCCATTTAGTACCAGGTTTTTATATCTTCAAGGGAATATAGACCATGTATGGTATATCAAGACTATAATGTACATAAGCACTACATTGCACCCTTCTTTTAGATAACCCTTTAGGGATAAGTAAGACTCTACATAGAAATATGTGCAAGAGAAAGGAGTGAAAAAGTCTTAGTAACTTAATAGTTTATAATTTAAAAAAAGCATGATAAAGTTAAAAATTGAAAGGATGTTTTATGATCCTTTTCATTTTTTTGTAAAGCAAGATAAAAAATTATTTCCTTTTGATAAAGGAAAAAGTGTAAAGGAGTGCAATTGTATAAGACTAAATCAAAAGAAAAACTGAGAGCAGTCATGTATATACATGAAAAAAGGAGGAAACTTTTATTTTTTTGGTTCAGTCTTTAATTATGATGGCAGAAAACATTTTTAAATTTAGTCAGAAAGAGGAGAGAATCAAATGATACTTATGATCACTGTCTTATACTGTGATTTTGCTGTTAAAAAGCTGAAGTTTATGCTATTATATTAGAAAATGTTCTGTTGGAAATTATCTTGCAAAACCCAAGCAGTATGCTCGTACTAATTTATGCTGCAAATGTTAATCTTGGTGCAATGGTATTTCATGGCAAATTGTCTCTGTTGGTGAGGGCACTGAATGCTCAGGCTTTCTGTTTTCTTATTAATTGTCTTAACTCTGGTCAAAATGGGTACTGTTGAAAAAAATAGGAGCATTATTATTAACGTCTACTGTGCTTTCAAGGCGTGTTTTGTAGTTTTTGTGGCTGCTATGCTACCCATATTGTGTATGCCCAACCATAATATTTGAGCAACACTTTTTGTTGTGCATTTGTCTGAGGAATTCTCTTGATAAAAAAGTAGAGGTACTACAGAAGTGGCAAGTCACTGGGCCTTTGATTCATAGAATTCAAGGGTTGGACTGGCAACATTAATAAATTGATCCATTGCTTTCCTTTCTGAAAGCTGTTTTGAAGTTGAATCAAGGTAATGAAGGAACAATTGATGGTCAAGTTCATTGTCTACTTCTTCTTTAAGTGTTGAATTAGTTGGACACTGTTTGAAGTGAGAGGACTATTGGTTGTTTTCTCTCTTAGCTTTTATCATGGAACTATGTTTGTTTGTCACTCTAGATGGATTTAGTTCATGAGGTGGATTTTATTTTGTTGGTTTTGTTTTACTTCACAATGGCAGTGTCACCAATGTTGAAACATGGGATTTTGCTGTTATTGTTGTATGCACGAACTTTCATCTTTTGTTTCTGTGGAGGATCATTTTGTTAGGTGGTGTCATAGAGAGTTAGTTTGGCAGTTGGGCAGCTTTGAATTCATTGAAAATTTAGACAGAATTTTTCATATATACATGAAAGCTGAAGGTGGTAAGATGTTTGTGGAGTGTGGAATTTGGCAATAGTTTCTCCGGAAGCTGTAAAGTTTTTGTCTTAAGTTTTTGTTTTCAATTTAAGATGTTTCAAGACCTTTGTCAATGTTTCACATGAATGTGTCACAAATTCTGTTTGAGTTTGGCCTTAGGGGTAATTTTGGGGTGTGAAAAACTTAAATTTTCTGCAAAAGCTTTCAAGTCATGGCTGTTGAATGATGGGCTGTTGTCAGACCTAACAATGGGTTGGGATTCCGTATTCAGAAAATACTTTGTCAAGTATGGGAATTTTGGTTGTTGCTGTGGTTGTTGAAGCAAAGGTGTACGGCCATTGCTTGGAAACTAGATTTTTTCGTTTCATCAGTGACACTTTTCCATAAAACATCTGTAATATAGTCCTGGACCACGATATTGCTTGTCCTCAGCATTTGTCTTCACTTTGCTCAATCTTTCTAAGAATATTACTCTGTTGATGGCAGTGGCCGAACAAGGTAGTATATTCTTGTTGTTCCATAATATCTCTTTTAGGTTTATTTTTGTTATAATGTAGGTTTCATTATTTGGCTGAGTTGTGCTTTAGAGGCTCTTGCAATTTGAATATTCTGGGGTTTAAGGGTTCTCTCGAAAATCACAAAATTGTGTGCTGTTGGTTCAGGAGGTAGGCCTAGTTGCCCATTGTAAACCAAAAAATTTTCATTTTTTTAGCTGACTTTTTGTTAGATTCTGGATGTCATCTTTTGAGTATTTTGGATTTATTTTGTTTTTGTTTGTTTGTTGTTTTTTTCAAGTTTTATTCTTACTGTTTTGATCAGTGTTTTGGTTTTCTTAAAGAGCAAATTAATTTAGTAGCAATTGTTGGAAACAGACCTCTCTAATTATGAGTTTCATCTTTCCCATAAGACCTGCCAACAAACATCATAATTTTTTATCTGGTCATCAATGGCTTCAGACTGAATGGTAGCTTGGAAGTGACACAGGATGACATTCTTTGCTTCAGAAATCATCTGAAGAACATGGAAATTTTGCACTAGTTTGCTTACACCAAAAGATTGTTTTTGGTGATTTTTTTTTTGCTTAATGGTAATCCCTGATGCTTGATTTCTTGTTGCATCCTCAAATGAAATATCTTTATATACATACCACAAAAGTTCAGACATGTTTTTCTTGCAGGCACTTTAGAATTTTAAATTTTAGAATAAGGTCTGTTCCTTTATTTTTTAACCATGGATTAGGCAAGCTTTAGCATCAAGCAAAGAAGTCGTTGTGATGTCAAGAAGCTCTATTTCATCTGGGTTTTTTTTAACATATGTATGTTTTTGTTTTTAAAAAAAGGTGTTGGTTGTTTTGTTTTTTTTAATCGGACTTTTTGCTGAGGTAGCAGTTGATTTTAAACATTTCATCTCATTGTTTGTGAGCAACTTTTTGAAGATTCTGACCCCTAAAGTTGCCCTAGAGAGAATGAATGTATTTTGAGCTAATATTTGAACCTTAAAAAATTAAGTTTTGATCAATCTCGCTGTTGAATGTAGAAAGAAAGATATTCTTCTCAGTCATGGCATCCCACTTAACAAAATATCTTACTTTGAGGACTCACTTGTCCGCTATGCCAAGGCAGGCAGACCATAGAGCATGTCTTAAGCTCTTAAAAAGTTGCCCTCTCACAGGGGCGATACACATTGATGCATATAAATAAAGTCCTTCAGGAACTTGCCGCAATCATAAGCACGGCTAAAGGAGGGACTACCCTACCTAAAACCAACGTATTGATATTCACAACAGAGGGATGCACAAGTCATGACATGGAAGGCCAGTGAGGACAACAAACCAGAGAAAATGTTTTCCAGACGGTTATGAAGCAGACCTTAGGACTCATACGGTCATCAGTCTATGACCTTGTGACTAAACTCTCAATATGTGGCAACAAAAGAACAAAAGCTCTAAAGTTACTGGTGGAAATAGCATAAAAGAGTTCTCGGAGGATCTGTAGCTGGAGAAATGAGAGGTTCCTGCATAAGGATTAAAAATGTTCTGACCATCGCAGGATCAGTTGGCGAAGTGGAATAGAGTCTGGATCAGCAATCCATTTAGAGATGAGGGTGGGGGTTCGAATCCTGGCGCTGTGGAAAAAGATAAAAGGGAGACACTTGGGAGTCATGACCTAGCCCCCTTAGAGTGTCAGAAGTTCAGGGCCAAAATGCTTGCTATGAGGGGGGTTTCTTCTTTGAAGACTCTATTATCTAGCTCCCCAATTAATTTCTACCTACTGTTTGTGAGCAAACTTTTCCAAGATTCTAAAGTTGCCCTAGAGAGAAGTAAAGGTATTTTGAGGCAATATTTGAACCTTAAAAAATTAAGAACAAAGATTTACTGAATTTAAAATTTTGTAACAAGTATACCATGAAGCTATTAGCTGCTTTCTATACTGTTCTAAGCTTTGCATTATTGTTGTCTTTCCCTTCCTTCCAGACTTGAGCATGATAATGCCAGGTACCATATGTTGGCAAGTCATCTATCCAGTGTTAAACACATGCTACCTGCTGCCAACAAGGTGAAAACAGATAAGATGGTGGAGATCACTAAGCTTCAGGTATTTACAAGGTTCCCTAGTATATCACAGTTTTTGTAAAGATTGAGAGCAATTTTTTGTTCTTTTCCATTCTTTTTTTATGTGAGTTTCTTTTGCAAACTGATTTCATTTGAACAAATTTAGATTTTATGGGAAATATCACAAAAATATGGCAAAAGAGAAACTTTTAGGACTTTGTGCAAATTAAAAGAATACTGCAGGAATCATAAACTTGATCTAAGTACTTTTTTCAAGAATATTTAGCATTTTTTAAAATTTATTTTAGCTAAATCTTGGGAAAGTTCAACACGATTTGTTTTTCTTTCATGAATCTACAAGGAAATATGAATTGATTATTTTTATTTGTACAAACGGAATAGGCATTATAGTAATGGAATCTTGAGGCTGTTGTGCATGAGTATACATTCTAATATGATCACTCTCTAGTTCACCATCAACACAACATGCCCATCCCATTTCATTGTAGGATCTTTTACTGAGAACTCTTCACCACAAACATGTAGATGAGTGGATGGTGATACTGAGGCTGTTGTCCAGTAAAGATTTCAGGACACTTCAGGAAGCATTGAGTGTAGAGACAGAGCTGCAGCGTGGCAACAGAATCACTCAGCTCCATTGCCAGAGAGACAAGCTAGATCTCAGTACGTATAAAAAAACGTTGCCCAAGTGGCATTATTGCATCTATTTTTCCATGTATTGTTTTATCTCTCCCTCTCTCTCTCTGTCTCTCTGTGTCTCTCTGTATATATCTCTCTCTCTTTCTTTCCCTCTTTTTCCCTCTCTCTCTCTCTTTCTTTCTGCCTCTTTGTCTCTCCCCCCTTCTCTCTCTCTCTTTCTGTCTCTCTCTCTCTTTCTCTCTCCCTCTCTCTCTCTGTCTCTCTGTATATATCTCTCTCTCTTTCTTTCCCTCTTTTTCCCTCTCTCTCTCTTTCTTTCTGCCTCTTTGTCTCTCTCCCCTTCTCTCTGTCTCTCTTTCTGTCTCTGTCTCTCTTTCTCTCTCCCCCCCTCTCTCTCTCTCTCTCTCTCTCTCTCTCTCTCTCTCTCTCTCTCTCTCTCTCTCTCTCTCTCTCTCTCTCTCTCTCTCTCTCTGTCTCTCTCTCTCATACCATGATTATTTCAAGATTGGGCAGCATTACATTTGGTTTTCTTTTACATTTTTATTTTTATATGGATATTGGTAATAGAAAGCTTTTAGTAGATCCAGATATGAAAGAAACACAAACGCCAGATTTTTCTAGTATGTTGCTCTGTCAGTGTTTCTCTATATATAAAAAAAAAAGAATTTTAGAAGGTAGATATGAAATAATGAAGAAGATCTACAGCGAATGACCTTTATATTATTTTTCCATCTGTGAAACAAACAAAAAAATGAGTTGATGTAATTCATGTGTTATATCTTTTAAGATTTGCTATAGAAAGAATGAGATTAGTGTGAAACATTCCTGAACCTTCTGACAGTTTCAGACTCACATAGTTACATATCTGATGATATCTGTGGTTAACTTCAGGTCATATTGCAAGAACCATAGCCTGTTTGCTATATGACACTTTGTTTTGCTAAAGGGCAGTGAAACCTGCATTCTGAAGAAGGTGTTTGAGTCTTGAAGTATTGCTTTTCTATAATATCTCATCTCTACCCTTTCCTCAAAGATATAAATTATCTGAATTTGAATAAAAGAGAAAGAAATTTTGCTGTAACTGTGCTGATTACATACTTCACTTAATAATTAATCATCTGAATTAATTACAAGCTTTTCTTCCTCCAAATCCTGACTTTTTGTTGATTTTAATGTAGATTTGTGTTTATGGTTCAAAAAAAAAATATAAAAATTAGAAAACAGAATTGAAAATTACCCTACGTCCGTTAAGTAAAAAAATGTTTTAATGATTCATAAATAACATCCAATCAGCTATGTCATCAGAAAATAGGAAAAACCTGATGTCTATTCATAAGTATAAGTAATCTTGCCTTTGGTCGGTAATTCACCATAGAGGTTATTTATAAAGGGAGTGGATATGGAGTTGTACAAAGGGGGGAAAAATAGGAGTTGAGCAGATGAGGGGATTAAGTTTAAAATGAAACATGAATATTGCTTGCATCATTCAAAATTTTTTTTTTATATAATTCCACTTTATAAATATTAGAATAGAATTTTCTGTCAGTTGTGACAAACTTGTGATAATTAAATTAGTATTATCCATTATTGTTTCAAACGAAGTTGAAGTATCAGTTATGTGCATATTTTTGCACTAAAGCTAGTGTAAGCAGTCATAAACCTTCACAGAGTCTTGGATAGATTAGTAATAATAATAATGATTAAAATGACACAATAAATTGTTGAAAAGTAATTACCAAAACTATTCAGGAAAAATAATGACCTTGATCTGTGGGATTTTTTTTTCACCTTTTCTAATTACCTGACTTTCTATGGGAGTTTGCTGTCAAAGTTGAGCAGTTTTTGTAGCCTGCAGTTTACTCAAGCTAAAACAGTACAGTAGAAGAAGATTATACTCTGTGTGAGGATAAATCTCTCTTTATTTATGTCATAGTGTTGATACTATACAAATTAGGTTCTAGTGTGAAAGATTTATTGCAATTTTAATCAAGGTTCACATCTATCTGCCAGCGCTTGAGTAGTTTTTGTCCAGCCTATCCCTTGGCGCCCGTTTTGCCCCTGTGAACGTTTGACCTAGTCCACCCAGCTTGATTTAGATTTCATTGATTATGTTTTTTGTATCAATTTTTATTAAAACAAAACAATTTTTAGCTGTAAGTTTGAATTTTGAAGACTAACAAACATCTAATCATTTAATTAGGATACTTTTTGTTGATATGATAACTGAGAAAAGTACAAAACACTGCATAAGGAAGTCAGAAAAAAATGTGAAGCCCAAGAAAAGTGGATCAATGACAAGTGCAGAAACATCAAACTATACCACAGAAGTAAGGAGCAGACAATGTACAAAAACATTGAAGAAATCTCTGGAAAGAAAACATGCTCATCCAAAGGATGTTTTAAGTCAAAAAACGGTGAAATCATTTTTGAAAAAGAAATAATCTCACATGGGCAGAGTACATAAGTGAACTTTTTGAAGATCACTGACAGGATTACAACGTAATGAAGCACAATTTTACTTGTCCATGCCACATGAAAGATGAGATCTGGGCAGCAATAAGAAAGCTAAAATCAGGCAAAGAAAAATCCCAGACAGTATATCAGTGGGACTTTTAGAAGCACTTGGAGACTATGGAATCGGTAAGATTGCAACATTGCTCAATGAAATCTATGACACAGGTCAGATTTCACCAAACATCTCCAACAAAGTGTGAATTGCATTGAGCAATCATTCTTGTGAGTCATATCACCAGAATACTTTTAAGAATCATTTTGATCTAAGTCAGAAACAAATTCAAACCAGAAACAGCAGAGGAACAGTGTGGCTTTGTGGAGGAAAAGGGTACAATAAATGCAATCTACACCCTTCAAACTTTAATTGGAAGAGCTGTGGAAGTACAAAAAACAGGTGCAGTCGAGTCCAAATAATTTGAATGCGGATAGTTCGAATTCTTGGATATTTCCCTCTTTAAGCTGTAGTAAAAATATCGGTTAGTTCGAATTTTGAAATAAGGATCTGGTTAATATGAAGCTATTTTGGCGTGATATTTCGATTCTGAAAGCACTTTTTCTGGCTTGTAAAACAAAGTAGTGCTCTACTCCGTGCGGCAAGCTATTCTGGTGTGTGTTTGTGTGTGTTACAGGCAAGAGTCTGCAATAAGGCTAAGAGAAGGAAAGGGAAAGGGATTAGGTCCAGGGACTAGGTGACCTATTGCTATAGCACCCCCACCCCCTACACACGCTAGTAGTAGTATTCTGAATATTCAAATATCGGATGATTCGAAGTCCTTTTTTTTATCTCAATGACTTTGAAATAACCGGACTCAACTGTATATCTGTGCTTCATTGACTACACAAAGGCATGTGATAGAGTACATGATGAGATATCATATACGGAAAGCTACCATGGGGAGGATCGGGATGGCTTTTTTGCACTGATCTGTCTGGGGTCTGTGTGGAGAGAGTTGCCTAGAAGTGTGACCATGACATCAAAGAACTGAATGTGAGTGGGCAATATGTTAAATGTGAATTTGATGGTAGGGTGAAATGTGTTGGCAAGTTGGATGAATGCCTCTAGTTTAACTCGGCCATGGGTGCAAATAAGAAAGATGACATCTATGTATCTTAGCCAGATGAGTAGTCTGGTAAAGAACACAGAAGTCATACACATATCCATAGCAGTGCCATGAGTGTGTAGATTTTTCTTGTCATGAAAAGTGAAGTTGAGCGTGAGGATGAGGTGTATCAATGTGCAGTTAAAAGAGGGGGATGGTTTTGTTCCAACTCTCTGCTTTCCTCCAACTAGACGACAAGCGTCCGTACCTTTATCATGTGGGATATTAGGTTTTATACCCTTCCCAAGATCCACAAAGAAGGGAACCCAGGGAGGCCCATCATAGGTGTCCCACAGAGATTATACTCAATTTATGAACTAATATATAAGGAATCTTGTCAGCCAGCTGCCTTCATATGTGCAGGGTGACGTGGATTTCCTCCGAAAAATCCATGATATTAATAAGACAGGCCCTCTTCCTCTAGCTACCCTTTTATGTACAATGGACGTCCATTCTGTTTGGGTTGAATGTTGAACAGAAAGCACAATTTTGTATCATTACTGATGAAGCTAATATAAGGGAATGTTTATATGTTAAATCTATAGTTTTGTGATTTATTTTTTGTCCTGTAATAATAAAGTTGAGTTTTCTGATCATCCATCAGTTAATTAGGAATCTATCGCGCAGAAACTTTCTGACCTCCAAGTTTCTTAAACATATTTTTTTATGCTGAAATGTCAAGAGCGTCAGCTATTTAAAAAAAAATTGAGTCTCCCAGCTTCTTGCATCAGCTTTTTGATCTGCTTGACATTGTCCACTGTTGCTGCAGAGGTACAGCATCCCCTATCAGACCCATCTGCCAAATTATAGACCTGAATGTCTTCCGACAATTGTCGGAAATCCGACAATCGCGCCAAGACCAATTATTTGTCCGGCAGTTGATAGAGGGTTTAAGTAACCCTTAAAATTATCTTTAATTCTGTGCGCACCGCGCTTCCGGAAATTTTCCGACAATTTTGGGTTGGACCACATTCAGGTCTAAAGTTAGAATATCCCTTTTTGAACATACTATACCAATCATATATCCTTTACAATTACTTACAAGTTGACTATGAATTTCAGATGCATTTGAGCCTTTGGCATTCAAAAATTAAAAGACATTCCTGACTTCTTCCTTTGACTATGTTTCGAGATGGGTAGATATCTTAGAAGAGTTGTTAACAAAATTTGAGCTGCAATGAGCTCTCAACATTTTGTGAGTAAATCTGTAAATAGATTAAAAGTGTGAATCTTTTACTGATTTGAAAAATTTTAAATGGTTTCCAAGGTATGCCATGTTTGTCATTAATTCTGGAAAAGCTCTAGTATTTGAAGTTTTTGTATTTTATTTCTTTTAAATTATCTTCTTATACTTCCAGATAGTAGTATCTAATATTGAAATAATCTATATTCTGGTTTCTTTAGAGGAAAAGTCTAAACATCACAGAATTCTTGAGGAAGCTCTTTTTGTGAGGAAAGAGTCTGTGAGGCAGAGACTGTCAATAGTAACATCAAGCAAAAACCAGCAAGACTTTGATTTAATTGAACAGGACATAAACGCCATACTAATCTCTCAACTGTTGCAGTTCCAATTGATGGAGGCTCAGATTCATCTAGAGGCATTTCTTGTTGAGGTTTGTTGCGTTGTCATTTAAGTACCATGGAATGGGTAGGAAAGACTCTGCAACCGTAATCTTTTTTAACAATATTTAAACAGGATTAATTCACATGAATTACTCATTGTAAAACATTAGCATTATAAGTAAAATAATAATCAATCTTTGACAAATGTGGTGAACAGAGTTATGAAGATAATGATGATTATGATGGAACTAGTGGTTGTGGCATTGATGATGAGGGGTGATGGAAAGCATGACAATGATTGCTATATAATTTTATTTCTTAGCATGAGAAAAATTATGCCAAATATCATGGCAATATTCATCCCATTATTTGATCAGTTTATGTAGAATGTTGTAAAGAGATATCTATTGATTGCATTTTGCTAATGATACTGATTTTACATAAATGATGGGATGCTCCTTTAGGATGCTGAAGATCTGCGAGAAAACTATGCTGCCATCTTTACTGAAATATCTCAAGGTCATGTGAGCAACATCGCTTTAGTAGCTTTTACTAGCCTGAGCTCAGAGCCCCCTATTTTTGCAGCAAGTGGGGGGCACAACTTAAATGAAATGGAGATAATGCAAGCTGTGGATGGAAAATATGATGCTTTAAAAGATCAGCTTTTCATACAAGCTCTCATTGATCAGGTACGTTAAGTGTATTTTGTATCAAGAGAAGAGAATATAGATTTAAGAACAAAAAAAGAAAAAGTAAAGACAGAGAGAGAGAGAAAGAAAGAAAGAATGTGATGAAAGAGCTAGAAGTAAAGACAGGAATACAGAGGTACTTAAGGAGCAAAAGGGTAATTTTTCTATATGCAGCTGTGGATGAAGTTCATGATACCATTTTAAGATATCTGTTATCTTTTCTAGATGGGTGAAGCAGAGTGGAGCCGACTTTCTGACTTGGAGAGGCAACGACTGCTGATTGAACTGAAATTGAGAGAGCGACGTCTTTGCCGAGAGGGCAAGTATGATGAGGCAGCAGCATTACTTGGTAAGTTGAACAGCTTCAGTGTTGTTTTGTGTAAATGACTTTATAGAATGATGTATTTCTAGTTAGCAATATATACAGCTTTAGCTGTGACAGCAGAGATAGCAAAAATATGGTTTACTAAATGTAGAAATAGGAAGAAGAATAAATAACTGTCATTGAATATGATGAATCTGCAGTCTGAAGAAAAAGTATTGTTAAGTGGAGAAAACATATTTCAAATATCTAGGGTTTTTGCTTTTAAAAGTTTGTACTTTATTTCTTAAGTTAACAATTGACTTTTTTATGAATTTTTTACTTTTTATTCTCTGTTCTTCAACAAACAAAAAATGCAACGTGACATTAATTTTTACTAAGTGTTTTGTATGACATCAGATATAATTTAGTATTCGGTAATATTTTTCTCTTTCTGCCTATGCAGGAAAGCTGCAAAGCAGTGAAGAGAAAATCAGGAAATTTCTAGACTGTTCTAAAGCTGATCATGAGAGACAATTAAGGGAAAGATTGGAGCAAAGGAGAGCCAGGCTAGCCCAAGGTGGATCATAATTCCTCGATAATTATACCATGTAACTAGATGAGTTTTGAGTGGTGTTGCTCCTTTATATATAACAAGTGGTTAGATTCGTTCAAGATTTGTTTTATGCTGTTACATTTCACCCTGTAGCTATGTTAATGTGAGTTGTGTTGCAGAATTTTATATTGCTCTCTCGCTAATTGTGATTAGGAGTACTGTTGCACTGTTACATATTAATTCCACCATTTGGAATAAAATACACTCACTGAATTCACACCTATCAGACAAAACTGAATAAAATGTGTCCACTGCTTTTCTTTATGATTGAATAGATCTGGGGCACTAGATGAAGACTCTGATTTCCTCAGTTTCATGTGCTTTACAAATACCATTATGACAGTAATGTACTTTGATATTGAGGAATACACTCACAGTTGACCAATATCTTGAGGGAAACTTTTGTTGGATTGAAGTTATTATATGCTTTACAGTAGACATCAAGAATTTTTTTTTCTATAAACTCTTGGACCTTTTTGATGTTTGTTTTGTAGTCATTTACAGTTTAAGTTAGAATTTTGTTTTCAAAGTATGCAGATATCAATAAGTACTACCACTGAGATATAGCATCTCTCATAGCGAAAGCAGAATCATGAGTTCAGAGGCTTGTAAACTTTCCATAACAAATTACATCATTTAACATAGGGATCCTTCTACTTTTCATGGCTAATGAAAATATTTTAAACCACAACTGTAGTTATCTATTGATTATACATTTCTTTGTATTCTTCAGAGCCTCATTTTGGGCATTAACATTACTAATTCATCCTAGTCCCACCACAGGCTACATGTTGTCTCTTTGTGTAAAAGAATGACAGTTTTTTTTTTATTTTATTTAAATTATTGGTTAAAATTTTATTTCCCCTGACCATATAAATAGGACAAACTTTGTGTTCTCAGCTAGCAAAATCTGCAATAAAATACATTTGTTACTAAGCCTGAGCAGCTTAACAAAATTTCATCCAATGACAAGCAATCGCAGTGTGCAGATGAAAAGAGCAGACATTAATAAAAAGTTTTAAAATGTAAAATAGAAGAGCTAAATCAAACTGAAAAAAGAAAAGCTAGATTCAGAATTGCCAAAGCTTAACAAACTGCAAAGTCTGAAAACCAAGTGTGCTAAAAATTTTGGAAAAGTTTGGCCAAAGTACAAGCATTCAGGCACTATAGATATGAATATACAGTATCTCAAAATATTGTTCTTGCCCCAGGCATAAGTGAGGAGAAATGCAATGACCTGGAAGCAGAGGAGACTGCAGCTGAAATAGAAGAGGAGAGAGCAAGAAAAGAAAACATTTTGCTTTATCTGGATCACTGCAATGAACAGGTGAGTGTGACAAATATTGTGCTTTTTTAGGTATCTATGCACGTAGTCTTAAATATTTTCATGAGATTCTTGCAAAATGTTGAGAACTTTATTCTGGTGGTAGAGTAATATCACAAAAGAAAAAAATTCATCTAAGCCTGATCTTTCACCTAAATTATTTTACATTGCAGGAGAAGGCAAACCTTTTAAAACGTTTAGGCAGTTTGGGTGATGATCATGAGCGGGCACAGCAGCGCCAACTTGAATTAGTGAGACAGCACCGAGAGGAGCGATTGATGAGGCAGGAAGACAATATAAATGCTGTCACACTTCTCATGGGCATGGCTAAAGACCAGCATGACAAGTAAACGTCATCATTATCATGATAATCTATAGAGTACCTGAAAATCAGCTGAATTTAACAGAGTAAACTTCACGCGAATAAAAATTGTTCAATTTCGGATTTACTTGTTTTTCTACTGAGGAACCAATATCTATTTTTGGTTCATTGGTCCAATTTTGGATAATAAACTTTAAATAGGTTTCACCAGAAATTTCTGTCCAGTGTATTTTCTTTAGATACTTTAACTATACAAAAAGGTTTTGCTGATCCACACATCTATCTCATGAGTAGAAAATTAGGTTGGCATTGAATGCTTTTGAGATTTAGGCCTTGAATTGAAAGACAAAATTGTATGTAGAGCTAAACAAATTTGAAAGAAACATAAGGCAAAATAAATGCTATGACATTCACATCATAAATATTTCCTTAAGAATCGATTCTGTTTCCAATTTCTTGGGCAAAGGATGAACGATGAAAATTTTGAAAAGAAAGGCAGGTCATAAAAATTTCATTTCCTTGTTTTTATCAATTATCCTAACTTATCGGTTATGGCTGAAGGGAGGAAGGCATAATTAAGATCGTAAAAATACTTTTCTATATTTCAAAAGGTACACATAGCACAAAATTTTCTGATTTATGATAAGTGATTTGGAATAAAGTATCCCTACATGGAATTATGGTAAACTTTATGAAAGAAAATTTTTTTTAAGTTTTCAAGTAGAAATTAAAAAAGAAACATTTCTTTCTCTGAAATGAGTAAATGTAACCCTGTCAAAATTGAGCTCATGAACTTAAATAGGATTCTTTGTCAGGCCAACTGAATATTTTTTGGAAAGATATATAGAGTTTTCATGGCCATAGAGTTTTTATAACTATATTTGAATGAAAAATAATTAACCCATAGGGATGCTTGTAAATGTTGGATATTTATTGGCAAAATCTTCCTTTAAATTAGTGCCAGTTTTTCTAAATTGTGTGCCAAAGTTTGTTCAGCCTGCATTGGTCACAACCATGATCACTTATCCTGGCAAGAGTAGCACTCATTTCCCTTAGAACTTTAACTAAATTTTCTTTTTCTTCTTCCTCTTCCTCTTCCTTTTCCTCCTTCTCCTGCTCTTCCTCATTCTCCTCATCTTCTTCTTCTTCTTTTTCTTCTTCTTCTTCTTCTTCTTCTTCTTCTTCTTCTTCTTCTTCTTCTTCTTCTTCTTCTTCTTCTTCTTCTTCCTCTTCTTCCTCTTCCTCCTCCTCTTCTTCTTCTTCTTCTTCTTCTTCTTCTTCTTCTTCTTCTTCTTCTTCTTCTTCTTCTTCTTCTTCTTCTTCTTCTTCTTCTTCTTCTTCTTCTTCTTCTTCTTCTTCTTCTTCTTCTTCTTCTTCTTCTTCTTCTTCTTCTTCTTCTTCCTCTTCATTTACTGCTACTACTTCTACTACTACTACTACTACTACTTCTACTACTACTACTACTACTACTACTACTACTACTACTACTACTACTACTACTACTGCTACTGCTACTGCTACTGCTACTGCTGCTGCTACTACTACTACTACTACTGCTACTGCTACTGCTACTGCTGCTGCTACTACTACTAACAACTATTATTTCGTCCTTTTCAGCTTTCGTTCTTATTTTGACCAAATTTTGTTTAAACCTTTGATTTTGCTTCATTGCCTCCATGGTACCCCTTCACTTCTGTGTTTTACATGGTTGCCTGGGCTGTATTGTAGAGGAATATATTTTGGGATTTTCTAGGACTCTCTCTACATCGACACAATCTAATCCAACTAAATATTCTTTGAATATGTGAATATTTATAGGACTTTGAAGCTCTCTCATTTGAAAACTTGTGATTTTTTTTTTAAATTTCATGGGAAGTAACATATTGAGTATTTTGATTTGATTCTGGTTTTGATAAAGGTTTTAGATTCTCAAAGAGGTAACTAAATTGGAGCCAATGTTTTAAAGAGCCTTCTAAAGCTAGTCCTTCAGATTCTTTGTTTCGGTTAGGCTACAATGGGCTGGAACACAGTGCAGGGTAATGACAATTTTACTTGCCAAAAAGCATTTACTAAGGTTATTTTCTATCAGGTTATACCTAGCCCAGACTGAATGGCCTAGAGAAAAGTATGACAGTAACATAAAATGACTTAAAGTGTAAACAATCTCTTAAAATTTTAGCATTTTTTTTTCTACTCTATAGTAACATAAAATGAAAATGCTTCAAAATAGTTATTTTCCAGGAGGTGTTTTAAAGTTTTGCTTCTCCTAGGATCTTTCTTATGGTTTGTTAAGCTATAGGATGGACCTCACTTAGCATTCTCGGATTGAGAAGCTCTATTTCATGAATATGTTTTTGATGAATTTATTTGATTTTATGACCTGACACGGTGGCCGTCAGAAATAATCAAGCAAATGAATCTTGCTCTTTCTTTATTTGAATTTCCTTCTCTATATCTATCATTCTTGCCACTGTTTGAAATGTCTAATCTATAAACCAGATCCTGGATAGTCATCTCTTTATTTTGACCAAGAGCACATGGCTAATCTGAAAATTGCTTTGTAGAGAAAAGTGTAAGATTTGTGCTGAGAAACACATGCAAATCAATTACTAAAAGGAACAATTTTTTGAGTAATAACAGTAAGAAATTTCAATATAAATTGCTTAACATAGGCTATCATGAATAACTGACAAGGTCATCTCCAATATTGTTTGAGAAGAACTTAAAAACACATCAAACTGGTTTTTCTATAAAACAACCTGAAATGTTAAACTGACATTCAATCAGATTATTAGCTTTTTTATTTTCAAGATTCTAATGATGGGCATTTTAATTTTAATGTTTAAGTGGGCAACATATTTGGAAATCTTTTTCTTATAGATATATGTCTTTCCACACAAAAGAATGCTTAAATATGTACTATTTTGTGTGCAGATCTAACTTGTCCAAAGAAGAGGAAAAGCTCAGGCAGCAAGAGCTAGCACGCCAAAGGCTGGATATTCTTCGGCAGCGTCAACGTTTGCAGGGAGATAACCTTGTGAGAGGGGAAACAATCTTACAACACAATGATTTAGAAGAAAATGAGAGCTTTATGACAGATGGAAGAAAGAATGAAGTGATTCTTGGTCTACTGGATGTGAGACATGCCAGGGAGAGAAATGCATTGATTAAGGTGACTAAGCTCCCCTCATTACAAATATAAAAAAATATCATTAAAGACAAGAAGTAGGATTACTAAATTTTCTGAAAATTGTTAGTTTTATTGTATACATATGTGTCTTGAAATCAGTCCTAATGAGTCTTATGTCATAAAATTGAATTTATGAAAGAAGAAGAAAAACAGCATTTTAAGTTCCTTTGTTTCGAGCTATTTCCAAACCCTGACAAGTGTAACATCTCTTAGGAGAATTGTATTATGAGCAATTTTCATTTTTGACAAGATTAATAAAATGCAGCTCTTAAATTATCAACAACTTTGAAAGAGAAAAATGTAGTATCCAACTCATTTGGACTAGATATGAAACATGTATATACAGTCAAGAACATTCCTCAAATGCATAGGAGAATTTCAATATGGTTGAGGAAAATGTGTTTGAGCATTCTATTTTTAACACACAGGCCCTGGACTTGATGTTTGGGGCTGCTTTTGCAAACATTTTCAAGTACTTTAACATCATATAGTGTTTCATGCTGTCTTGGTTGTTTCCTTACAATTCCTTGCTGAATAGAGTATTTCAAAAGTTCCTGATGTTATCTTTCATACGCCTTGCATATTGCTTAGAAAATTGATATTCATCCGTTTCATTTCTTGTTTCAGGTCGTCTAACTTTCCCTTTTGTAGTATTATTCTAACACCCCATTTTGCTATTGTTGTTTTTTAATTTTATTTTGCCTGCAGACGCTTTATGACTATTGAGTATCACTTGTGTCTCATGACAATCCCTATTGGACAAGACTGGCCTGCCTGTCTATCAGATAGAGTTTTAGTTTGGATGTGTGCTTTCCCTAGATCTTTTCTCTCTCTACAGTGAAATTATTATGCAAAACCTAGATGGATAGCCAGGAATTAAAGTAGGAGGGCACAACGTAAACAACTTGACATACACTGATGACACTGTGTTGATTGCAGAAAGTAAAATTGAAGAAGAAAGAAGAAGGATTGGAATTGAATTGCAAAAAGACAGAGGTTGTGGTCGTCATTCAAAACAATAAGTTTCCTTAGATCGACATCCTTATGAAAGGGAATAAATTCAATACTTATATGTAGATGCTATATATAATATGCTTTTTCAATCTTGTGCTTAAGCTCTTTAAAAGCTTTCATCTCTGGATCTGAAATAGAAATAAAACTTTTTGCCTGATAGCTGGTAGATGACATTGATAGGAGATGATTTTGTTGCTGTAACATGGTTATTCCTTAATCATCTAAAATCATTTGCTCTCACCAAGTCTCAATAAAGTTCTAAATTATCTAAGTTGCTTTTAATAATCTTGTATGGAATATCGGCTTGCATCATACTAAGGATAAGAATGATTGTATAGTATGTAAATCGAACACCAATTTCTCAGCCAGGAACTAAACAAAAGATCTTTTTATTGTCAGTTGTCAGTCTCCCAACTGAGCTATTCCCCCCCCCCTCCCTTTTGTCTTATCGTGCTAGAGTGACACTGTTGCTATCCTTGCTACACCTACTATTCGGGAAAGTTAGAACTATATACTAACTTTCAAGGTTAATGTATTTCATTTGCCTCGCAACTAGCTTTTTTTATGATTTTAGGTAAAGTCTCCAACTAATCTGGTAAGGAGAAAGTGCTTATGAAGGTGTGAACAGTATTTTCCTTGTCTAGTCAGAGAGTTTTGAAAATACAGGCTTTGGCCGTGAGAGCTTTAAATGGATTCTCCTGTGAAAAAATAAATCTGGAAATAATAGCAAATTATTTGTTTATAATTTTAGATGTAGATTAGATCTAAGGAAGTTTTTTTTTTTTACAGCAGACAGATATAGTGCCATTTAATCTATTGTTTGATTTTTTTTTTCTTTTTGGTTTATGCTTTGTCTTTCAAGAGTCATATTATTTAAATGAATGTATGAAAAACACAACAAGATTCATATTTTTTTACAAGTTTATTCCATTTCTTGTAACAAGATGTGCAACATAAATAAGATAATATATTTATTTTTAACACTGTACACTTATGGGTTGAAAGCTAAAATCAGAATATGGCTGAAATTAAAATGAGATAAATTTTGAGTTATTTGGTACTTTAAGGCTGACTGTTTTACAAATCCGAAGTTAAAAAGTTAAGTCCAAGATAAAATAAGCTATGAAAATTCATTTTTGATCAGTGAAAAAATATCTCACAGAATCAGAGAAAAGATTTACTGCTTTTAGAGTTTTGTGTTAAACCTTTTTGCTGCTTGCATAAAACAGTTAGTAAAATTCAGTGTACAGGATATTGGTAGATGTTAGAAAAATTCAGTGTAGAGGATGCTACCAGCATCTCATTGGTAGATCCTTTTAACTTTGGATATTATTTTTATTATAGGCTGACATAACTATTTATGTCCATTTTATTTGCTCTGATACATTTGTTTACATCCTGATTATTGTATTAGTGTGCAATAAAAACATTACTGAAATTTTGAATTTAAGATTTAAATTTTTGGTTCTTATCATCGACAGCAATAATTGATTTAAGGCTAACCCATATTATTAGAAATACTCAAATGTCATTCTAAAAAAAAGATTCAACTGACTTTGATTTTATCTATAATAAAAGATTGATAGATATACTAATAGAAAAGTAGATTGTTAGATTGATCAATGGATACACACTTGCGCACATGTAAGAAGACATACAGAAGAAAATAAGTAGAGTGAGAATGATAGGGAGAGATGGACCAAAACAGAGAAAATAGAAAGAAAGATAAATCTATGCAATATCAACAACCTACCTAGAGCAGCACAAGTTGGGATGCACAAAGACTGAGATGTCATATAAATGAAAGCAAAATAGTTAAGTCCTCACTTTGTCCTGATTATCAACTGAGAATGAATCATTCCAGCTCAAGGTATATGACCATATAATCCTGCAATTTTCAATCAGTGCCTCATTAGGTCCATGCACATAGAACCATAGAAGATATTTCATCCTGAGCAACTGTAACTATGAGTTTCCTGAAAAAAACTCACTGCTGACCTGCTTCAAAATTCTCAAGCAAGTACATCCGTTTTGTTTGACCAGTTCTGGATTTTATCTCATGAAAGTTTGATACAGTGACAGTATAACATGTTGAAATGCAAGGCAAGGTCCAAGATGCAGGCCTTAGAATAATTAATGGAGACATTAAGTCTGCACCGAATGTAGAAATGAAAAGTAATACAAAATTTAAGAGAAGAAGAGAGAAAAGGTTATACTTCAGGCTGATGAATACAAACGACTGGAACACCATCCTATTTTTAGCAGAATTTTTTAACTTAGCTGCTCCTACAAAAAATCAAGTTATAAGAAAAATAAATTTCTTTGTCAAAATATCATACAGATGGCCTAATAGAAATGGAAAGGAGCTTCTTAACCATCTCTGCTGCTGAAATTTGCCAAAATCAGAACAGGAATTTAAATTATAAGAAAAAAAATTTTAAAAAAAGAAGCATTACAGAATCCAAAACTCTTCTGCTCACACAGAGAAGAATAACACTTTAAATTTGATACTTGGTGCCATTTCTATACAGACTTCAGCTGAGGATGCAAAGAGAAATTGTAGTGGCTTATGCATTATATTAAAATACCCAAACAAAATATCAGAAACACACTCCTTTGATTCAGGCAAACTGTGGTCTAACTGCTATGCTGAGCTCCAGGAAATTCTAGATGTAATCAATGTACTTTTGGAGAGTGATATAGTTGACTGTAAAGCTGCTCTCCCTTCCATTTGCTCTGCAGCTATAGGTGGCTTTAAGGAAAAAAAACCCATACAAGCAAAGGCTTTTTGTCAGGCGAAAATGTCATAGTAAGTGCATGCCCACTGTGGTCTAATGGGAAAGAGAAAGACTGAGATTTAAAGAATGAGATATGGAAAACAGACAGACAGACAGAGGGGAGGGACCAAATAGAAAAGTAAGATGAAAAGCAGTGATAATTTTCTGGGTAAGAGGGAAAAGATAAACTAAAAAAGAATAAGGAGATAAATGTTAGGGTTCAATCAAGAGATAGGAAATAACTTTTAAAGAGGATAAAATGCAGTAATACAGAAAAACATTAAGACATTCATGCTGCAGTTGTCTTAATTTATCTGTAATTGATCCTTCTAATGCCAAGCACTTTACTAATTATATTTATATACAAATAAATTATTTCTTCTTTGGGCAGATTTTTAAAAAACTGTCTTTAAAGTTTACGACTAAATTTCATTAAAGTAGTTGCGTAATTTTGATGGTAATTCATTCATGCTAATAAATGTGATATGTTAACCTCATCAAGTCATAATAAATACATTTTTGGTAGAGAATAATTATTTTCTCCAGCGTACACTAGGAAAGGAGGAATTGCCTGGTTATTATGATGATTATGATGATAATGATATAACTCAGTTGAATTTTAAAGTTTGTTGACTCAAAATTTTATTATTATAGCTGTTGGATGCTCACAGTGATGGAGACTCTCGAAATGAGGCTCAACTCATGTCGGATATTGAGATCAAAGCTAAAGTCGAGGAACATAAGGAAATGTTTGATCTGTGGAGGGACTCTGAACAGAGAGCACTCTCAGATGGGGAGAGAATTCTGGTGGTACGTGGAAAAATTGATGTTGTCTATAGGATAGCGAAAAGTAGAGAAAAATTATTTGGATTTCAGCTATGGACAAAATGATTAACAATTAATAATGAAATAGTTTATGAAAGTACCCTGTAATACCCAAGCAGAGCAAGATCAAAGCTACGTTAATGTATTTCTTTGAATAATGATTCATAGATCTTCAGCATTTAAAGCCCATAGTAACGAACAGATAATGAAAACCTTTAATTTAAAGTCTTAAGATTTTTGTCTTGTTATAGTTATGGATCTGCTATCCCTGAGATATAGTGGCTCAGTTTTTCAGCAGTAAAAAGATTTTCCCACTTCATGCTGGGACATGACAGAGTTTATTTGTTAATGAATTTGGGTCTTCAGGATTGTATGATATTGATAATTTTTGCAGTTTCTTCAATATTCCCTTTTCTCTGAGGCCTTCCAAGATGATGGAAAAGCTGAAAGCATAATTTGTTTTACACAATATGTTATTTCGCTGGCCATGATGCGTAATCATTTCAGGTTTTGGTAGAGGACAAGGATCTGTACGCTTTCATGAACCATACTTTAGTCAGCCACAATAGTGATATTTTTTGCAGTACCATCCAAAATAAGTTGAAACTGAGGAAAACGTATGTAGTAAAGTGAGACCTGTCCAAAGTAAGCACATTGACAATTTTATACACCAAGTCACAACATTTGTTGATTTTGTAATTTATTTTTGATGCAAGATTTTTGTTGAAAGGGCCTAATTCGGATAGCACTGTGTTGAAAATTAAACTGCATGGGGTCTTAGACTCAAGTCTAATCATCCAGGATTCAGTGTTGGCTATAATATTTTATTTGCTCCTGTGAGCTTTACATTCTTAGCATGTTGTCAATCATATATCATCATATGCCCCTAACAATTTCCTTACAGTTTTCCCTCGTTCAACAGTGCCAGGTCATTGTAAAACTTTTGTCTGCAAACAGCATCACATGTTTTCTTAGGTTCAGTCCACAGCCTATTGGTTGAAGAAGAATCAAAGCATCTGACTGCTCTTAAAATGTTGCAATGTCTTCGAATATGAACAAGATAACAGAGTACATATTCCATCTACTGTCGCAACTTATCACGCAGGAACTGATTTCCTCTTATTGTTAAATCATAATCATCCCATGACCCAATCAAGACAGAATCTTGTTTGTATATGGGTCAGCTTGAATTAGACTTGAACTTATTTTAAAATTATGATCTTCTTGCGAGTGCTTCAACATCAACAATTAACATCAAATGTGCAACTTTTAACATCAAAAGTGAGAAACTATAATTTTTTCAGTCCCCTATTTTTTATGCAAAAATCTAAGGGTTACATTCCAAAAGACAAATAAAATATAATATCGTGTCCATCCTTTTGTTTCTCCAGGATTCAGTTGGTCCTTGTGTAGAATGGAGGGGAAGAGAGTTGGAAAAGAAAGGAGAAATTGCATTGGACGAAGATGTAAAAGTAGCACTTCTCGCCCAATTACAGGAAATACAAGAGGCGGAGGCAGGACAAGCAATGTTCATGCTCATAGATATGGTAAGGGCTGGAAATAGAAATACCTGTAAAGCAAGTTATAGATCATAAGGCTCCATAGACTCGGTCTCAGAAACATGCAGGGATAAAAGTTATTAAGATATTGTCAATTAGACATCCTTTAGCAATAATTTGCTTTACCAGCAACCAAGCAGAAGATGGACATGGAAAAACTTTTGAGATTAAAGAAGAGACTAATTAGATTACATCTTAAATGGCAAACTTCTGGCACTTATTGTTAAAATGATCAATAGATAAGCCCTGCTGCAAACTTCCTAACTTGACCTGGCTTTATCAAAATCCAACATGGATGCTTGCTAGCGTATCATTTAGTTCAGCACTAGCCTCATCAGAGTTACTAGGACATGCCTTGGGTACTGAGATCAACTTACCAGAATCACTTTTGATCAGTGCAGTTGTGAATATAACTTCAGATATGCCTCAATTCAAACAATAACAATCATATTGTTTTGAGCTCTAATGTTTTAAAACTTGATTTTTATGAAAGAAAGAAAAATGAGCTAAGTGGCATATAAATTTGAGAAGAACATGTTCACATGTTTATTTTCTATCATTAAGTATATTTCTCTATTTATCTTGTAATTAGGGTCCTCCAAAAAAATTCATTAAAAAAAGAATAGAACGAGAATTTTTTCATTAATTTTCAAAAGTACAAACAGATAAGTAGCACTTTGAAAACACTTAAATTTGAATGGTTTAAGCAAGAAACTTTAAAGATATAGCCATTCTATGTCCAAATCATAGAGAGCTAGCTTGTACTATGCAATTTCCCCTCTCCATTCATACATAATCCTCTGGAATTGTACTGCCGTGTTCCTGCCTGAGACGGCCTTTTGTTGTTGTCTTTTTTTTGTCCCTAAAGTTACATTCCCTCCTACTTCCTCTGCATAAATTTCTCTCTCTTTTTGTTCTCTAGGGATACAAGCCTCTAAATTTTTCCCAATTTTTTATCTCTATATTCCCATAGCATTTTTCAAGCCAAGAGTGAGTTTTGCGCCTCTTACTACACTCACTTTTGTCCCACTCTTTACTAAAACATTTCTGTCCAATGTCTTTTGAAGTAAAACAGTAGTACATTTCTAAAAATGCCATGTCTAGAAAGTCCCCTAGATTAAGCTACTTTGTTTTTTTTTATAATTTTGAATCCCCTCTGAATCCTTTTTTTTAAAAAAGCTTTGATAATAACTAAGATGATTTAAAATATTTTTTTTTCACTATATTAAACCTTATTTTTTTTTAAATGATAGTATCAATAAGTCTATATTCTTAAAAGCAGCAAAATACCTTATTTGTATCAATGTTACACATTTAGGAACTTTTAATCTCAAGTAGTGAAAGGAATAGCACCAAAATCTCATCAAGAATAACAGTTATCACAAGCAAAAAGTAGTTTCTACAAAATGCAAACAAGTCGTAACAAATACATTTACATTAAGACAAGGACAGCATATCATTGCTTTAATGAGTCCTATGTTGATATATGCCTGCAAATTTTTGACAACTCCACAACAGAATAAGAGACAAAGGAAATGTGGTAGTTGAGAGGAAAGCTAGGAATTCAATGAAAACTGTTCTAAGGGAAGCTTGTGTGAAAAGATTCAGAAACAATAGTGTAAAGTATCAAGCAATTTTTTTCGTCCATGTAATAATGGGGAGAGACAGACAGACAGACAGACAGACAGGCAGACAGAGACAGGGACATCTTATGACAGCTGGACAGAAAAAGCAGCTAGGAAGGAAATTGAAAGAAAATGATAATTGGATAGATGAAGTGGATTGATGCATTGAAAGAGCAACTGGTGGAGAAATGTGTGAAAAAATAATTATTTTTAATGATAATGCGTTTTCTTTGTGCTTTCTTATACTAAAGAAAAATGTTAAGGTATGATATATGTGGTATGCTTCAATCACAGTTGTTAAAAATATCACATAACTGAATTTTAAAGATTTTTTTTTCTTTAGTGCCATTGACGAGAATATTAAGTTTGAGATAAAAAAGTAAAGTGAGTGAGTGGTGATCATGAAATAAGTGTATTAATACTTAACACAAGTTTTGAAGTTCCTCAAAAACTTAAGGCACCCTTAAATCTAATAGTGATTTGTGCGTAGTTCATTTGATGCACCAGCAGTTTACTTTCAAAATGATATCTTAGATCAATCATGACTGATTTTGTGAGTATTGATCAATTTAAATTTATTGTTACATACTAAGTGTTACGTTGTTCAATTCCACATTTAGATTAAGATGAGCAAAATTTTACTTATGTGTCATAAGTTTCAGAATATCCATTAAGGCCAAGTAATTTGAAACAATAAATTTCCCCTTAATCTTTCAAGTAACCACAAGTTTCAAAAACTATGCAAATCTGAAGAAAGTGTGAAAAGAGTGTGTAAATATAGGCCTAGTATCAGCTTTGTTCCATCTGCTAGACTGGAGGGGAAAAATGCATTAGCTGAATTATTTATGCATAGAATATTTCAATTTGTTGTTTTTAATTCATCTAGATTATTGCTTATTCAACCTTGAATTTTACTCCCACAATGGCTTATAATGTCAACATGAACCAATCTATCATGAAAAGGTTAGATCAATGTGAATTCAATACTTATGATGGTGCTTTTTAAATGTAAGTACATTGAAAAATATGTTAGATCTTTTCTCACTACCCCACATGTAATTAATAAAATGAATATGCTATTGTAGATTACCTAGGTTTTCAGACACAGAAGAGATATGAGATGGTACAAAAAATGTTTGAACTGTGATACTCTTATGGGCTTTGATGCAAAGCTTTGTAAACTAGCCTGCACTCCCTGCATGATGGAAAAGTTAAAAAAAGCAACTTTACACAGATATATATGATAATTTTTTTTTTCATTGTACATAAGTTTGTATGATCTTGATTGTGTCAATTAAGTTTTTAAGAATTTTGGCTTTAAAGATCAACATCATATCTTATGCCACCTGTTTTATTTTTTATAACAGAGCTTGTTAAAAACATAATAATTTAGCTGATATTTTTCATTATTCCTAATCTTGGCCTTTTGCTATGCTAATACCATGATACCTTACTGCATGTTCAAACCTCAATTTAAAATATGTCTGTGTATTAGGTGATTTCTTTTGACTATAGTCTATCAAACTAACAAGCTATTGCATAGTTTGTAACATGAAGAAGTCAAAAAGGCTGATTGAATGTCATGTTATGCAATTATAATGTCTCATGGCTTTCTCATAATGTCCTTCAATTCACTTTTTTTGTTCTTGATTTAGATCTAAAATGTCAAATATAAGAATTTTTCCGGTCTGTCTCTGTCGCTCCTTCGAGTTGTGTTGAAGCCTTGTAATCTTTGTTGTTAAGGTTAGATTTGAGTTTAACAAGTGTGTTTTGGGAGATAACTGAGGATTCTGCCGGGTGTTGCAAGGTGAGGTAACTTTCCTTGTTCAGATGTTAGACGATAAATGTGATCTTTAATTTGAAATGTGGTCCATCTAATGTCAAGTAGGGTCTTATTAAAATTTCTTTTATTTTAGGTCACAAATTTATGTTGGAGATAAGTTTTTTTATTTTAAATCTTGTTTCAATTTATTCATTAAGTATGATGACCAAGTAGAGGCATTTATCAAGAGCCAGCAACTGATGCTGACAAGCCTGGGGCACAATAATTTAGCCTCTGTTCTGCTAGAACTCCCAGACATGGAAGGACACGAGATCAAGCCAGATGGGGAAGGACAGGATGATTTGGAAGAAGGGGAAAAAACAGTTGTGCAGGCCCTTGAGAAGAAATTTGATGCAATGAGAGAGAAATTTCTCATAGAGGTGAATCTATTAAGCCCCGTGTTAAAAAAATTATATGAAAAGTAAAAGAGAAATGAAGGCCCTCGTCTACTGCAAGGAAATAATCATGAATTATGTGATTATAGGGTATTATTTAATGTATGATCAATACAATAATTAGATAATTGAAGTATATGGCTTCAAATATTTAAAAAGAAAAGCTCAATTTATCTCATTTGGCAATCATATTTTATAGATTATCTTTCTTGACAGTTGATAGCTGTGGAAAAAAAATAGAGTAAGCTGTAATGATTTGTCTCTCTTCCAATACAAATGAATTGAATGATATTCATTTCACATTTGAAAATATTGATTTAATCAGGACTTACTGGAGAGATATAAGATTTTTATTTGTTGAAATAGTTAGCTTAGAAAATTAAAAAAAAATGTCTATTCGGAAGTGAATAATTTTCATATTTGAAACTCTGACATAGGACCAAACAGGATTTGTTGAAAGAGATTATTTGACTGTAAAAAACACTTTTATGATGTTTTAATCAATCCAGTCTTACTACTATCACCTGAATGCTTTCAACTTATTTGATTTTTATACTTTTTTCTTACAATATCAAAATGTTTTTTTGTCTTATAAGCTCTCCATTTCCCTCTAACTTTCATCGCAATTTGCAGGCTCTTATACAAGAGATGGGTGAGGCTGACTGGTATCGCCTATCTGACCTTGATAGACAGAAGAAGTTGGTAGAACTCAAAATGAGAGAGCGCAGACTGCGCAGGGAGGGACTCACAGATGAGCTTGCTCAGCTGCTTGGGAACTTTGCAAAGGATTCTGACAGTAAGAATTAAATTGATCAAACAGAAATATTACTTAAAACAATAAGTTCTGTTGCAGTAAATATTGGTGAGGCTAAAAGGAGAATAAGGTAAAATCTGCTAATGTGCCTAGCTTCATTAATATTTAAAAGTATTTAAGATCCTTATATTTTGACAGAAAATTAATGGTATTATCCTTTGGATCAATCAGGTGCCCTGCTCTTTTGCAATGGCAATCATGACCTTCCACACATCTCCATCCCTTGTCGCTTTTTTATTTTTTACATTTACCCACTTTGTTGGTCCATCCAACATCTTTTCTTGGTGTTTTCCCCTGCTGTATTTTCTCACCATCATTCTAGTCGTCACAAGATTTTCAATTTCTCTCTTCTCATCATTTAATCAAAAACAGGTTGACTGGCATTTACAAATTCTATATTTAAGTGATCTTGTTGTGTCAGCTTCTCTTAACACTGTTTCTTTTGATTTCTTTGTAGCCCATGAGATTCATAGCAATCTTAGTAAAATGGCATTTCAGTTGCCTCTAGTTTCTTTTGTAGCTGTTTTGAAATTGTAAAGGCTTAGCATCCATACATTAGGATGGGTTCAATAAAGCACTCTAGGGCTCTTCTTCTTGTATAGGTGGAGATGCATTTATTTCTTAGTAGTGATTCTTTTCTCTGGAAACTCATTTTTCATTGGACTTATCTTGATGCAAATTAATGGTAATGGTAATATGATATCAAAGGAAAAGTTCATTGAGCCATGTCAATGCTGTGGCTCAGGAAGCCTTACTGCTGAGCGTATTTAACTTGTCCATATTTTTAGTACCTAAATATTTGAATTAATCCCTTTGCATGAATTTTTTCCTATTGATAAAGATGTTGAATTGTGGACATTCGTTGTTTCAACTGACAACCCTTACTTCTGTCCTTTTGTTGTTCTTTTGCCAACTCTTTCTTTGTGATTTCTTCTTCAAGAATGGCTAATAATCATTGCAAGTCTTCTTTATTTCATGCAATTTATACAGTGTCATCAGCGTATTTCAGTTTGTCTATGTTGTGCGCTCCTATTTTAATTCCTACATAAATAGTTCACCATCGAGAGAGAAAAGGTTTTGGGAAAGCACCGGGTCACACTGGTAATATGATATCAGAGGAAAAGTTCATTGAACCATGTCAATGCTGTGGCTCAGGAAGCCTTACTGCTGAGCGTATTTACAACAAATTTTTTAAAATTTCATTTTGCTTGGCAAATCATAGAGAGTGCATTTTTAAACCTATTTACTAAAAAAGGGTATCATTTTAAACATTATTCAAAGCACAATAAGACAAATGCATAACAAGGAAGGAAGAAGTGTAGTAAAGAATTAAATCTTGGGAAACAAAAACACATGAGTATGTTTATTAAACGTCATAATTAATATTATATTGGTTAATTTTATTAATTTACTGGATTTTTTTTTAAATGTTTGTTTTTTGTGCTGGAATGTTGGTTTGAGAGCAGCTATTGAGCATTATTTCTTCCCCTCTAGAGGTAGCTTGGTTATACAAAGACCCTAAAAGATTTGAAGTGAAGATAATTCTTTCAAGTTACCCCATGAATTGCTATTACATCTTTCTCACCACCCAATTTTTCAACACATATTTAGAGGTGATTTAGAGTTTACATTACAGACATGGGGTGAAACACTATCTACTTCATGATGTCTTTCATTGTAGCCATTCATCTACAATTCACAAATTATGTGAACCAGGGACTGTACAAAGTTAAGCTTAATGTACAGCTCTTTACTTAGGACATATCTAGGCCTTTATTTTTAAAGGTATGATTCTTCATTATCACTTTGAAGCTTTTCTCTGCTAGTCTCGTACCTGAGGCTTGATTTTGTGGCTTCTTTGTGAAGGAATGCACCAACTCTGCTCCCTGCTCCCAGTGAAGACCCATTTAAAGCCACATCTAAAAATCCACTGGGTACAAACATGTGAGAAAATGTAATTTTGAAAAGACATTCTTGCTAGCATTGATGTTAAAAGTGCATGTATTCATTTTACATTTCTTGCATTTTTCCTACTTCATCTAAGGGGCTGCTGTGCAAAATAGCTTAGTGGATATTGAGTGGAGTGAATGTGAATGCATCTTGTCACAAGGTTCAGAATTGTTTGGGAATGATGCACTGCTTTGCCAGGATTTTTTCCGCGAGTCTATCTGAGCAACTGTGTGAACCAGTAATCCACAAACTTGACATAGTCTATCTGTTTGCACTTAGCGAATAGACTTGATGCAATATTTATCCTCCATTTTATTAGTTGCAAATAAGAAGATGCCTGTAAAAGCACAGAGCCATTGTTAAAAAACTAGTTATAAAAGCAAACTTCGGCGCCTTATTGTTTTAATGCATTTGTTCATGCCTTGACATCAGGTGAAACAGCTCAAAAAGTCACTGCTCAAGACTGGGTTTTTATATACCAACCCAGAACACAAAAATGTCAACATGCCAGCGTGATTTTTATTTACCAGAAAAGATTTAAATGTACAATTCATGGGGATGTGCTTCATTTATCTTTACAAATAAAAAAAATCCAGTTAATTAGGCATTTAATTAGCAATCAAGACTAATTCCCAAAGGATTATACAGTCCTTATTTTAACTTGTCAAAGATCGACATCTTACAAGGTTTGCAGCATTCCACAGATCGAATCTGTGTAGTCAGTTTAATACCAAACACAGCAAAGGTGGATTTTTAGTGGTGGAGAAATTTACATCTAAATACAAGTTTTTTAGTTAAATTTAGCAGCGCTAGGCAGCACATGGCAATTATCTCTCTTCACAGAGCGTGGTCACTGAAGTGTGGGGTATCAATTTTACTTGGAGAGCTGAAACTAAGTGTACACATTGTGAGGCCTTTAAACAGCTGGGCCTGGTGGGACACCACACCTTATTTTTTTAAATGAGCTGATTTCCCCATCAACTCACGTTGCTGCTGTCTGTTCCCAGTACATGTTTTTGATAATTTGTAAATCTTTTCCATCTTGAACTTTGTTGGTTGTGATTATCTTATCATGTTGTACTTTGTCAAATGCGGTGGTGTAGTCATTGAAGCACAGGTATACCTCCTTTTTTACTCCCACAGCTTTTTCAATTGTAATTCAAGGATGCAGATAGCATTTTTTGTACCTTTTCTCTCCACAAAGCCACACTGTTCCTCTGCTATTTCTGGTTTGATTTTGTTTCTGACTTACGTCATGATGATTCTTAAGTCTTTTGGTGATATAACTTATAGGACTAATCATTCTGTGCAATTCACACTCTATTGCCACTGGTTTCTTTGGCAGTGCAATAAATATAGATTTGGAGATACCTGGTGGATTCTGAACTGTATCATAGATTTAGTTGAGAAATGTTACGATTTTACCAATTTTATAGTCTCCAAGTGCTTCTAAAAGTTCCAGTGATATACTGTGTGGGCCTGTTGCTTTCCCTAATTTCATTTTTCTTATTGCTGCCAGGATATCACCTTTCATGATAGATGACCCAGCAAAATTTTGTTACATTTACATTTTAATCCTTTCTGAGGTTTTGGAAAAGTTCACTTATGTGATCTGCCTAGGAATTTTTTTTCCGTAATTATGTCACTTTTTTTTTACTGTAGATGAGCAGTTTTTCTTTTGAAAGATTTCTTTAATTTTTCTGTACATTGCTCAGTACTTCTGTGGTATAGATCAATGTTTCTGCACTTGTCATTTCCACTTTTCTTTGGCTTCACAACTTTTTTTCACTGATTTCCTTATGAAATGTTTCATTTTTTTCACAATTATTTTTTACATGCTTCTTTTTTCCATGAGTTCCAAAATATTCCCTGTCATTCCTTTTTGTTTTGTTTTCATTTTGAGTCTTGATATTTGTTCTATTACTGCTTCTGTGGCCTCTTCTTTTAACCTAATCTATTGTTGGTCCATTTCCTCAGCTTCTCTTAAGACTTCAAATTTATTCTGAACAGCCACACGATATTTTTCTTGAAAGGTTTGGTTGGATTTTATAAGAGCAGAGTCAAGTTTGACGTTTTTAGTTATTCTTTTGGTTTTCAATTTTTAGTTTGAATTTACCAGCCAGCCACTAGAACCTGATCACTATGACAGTCTGCTCCAGGTTAGGGTCTTTGCTGAGAGACGCATATTTCTGAGCCTTCTGCCCATGTATTTGATCTAGTTTCTTCTTTTATGTCTAGGCGTTTCCATGTCCATATCATTCTTTAATTTTGGTACTGGAATCATGTGTATATGTGTTTCCAATAATAAGATTGTTGGTATGGCAGTATTCAACTAGTTTTTCGCCTAGCATGTTTCTGATGACCAGTCCATCAGGTCCTACCACAAATTCTTCTCTCCATACTCATGCTTGTGCCTTAAAATCAACCATGATAATTAGAGGGTCCTGCTGTCTGCATTGCTCCTTTTCTATATCATCATCGTTGCTACCTTTTTTTTGGTGTGTAGATTTGAATGATGTTAAGGACTAATGGTTTTCCTGCAAATTTTAAAAGAAAACTACGATCTGTTAGAGGCCAAAAAAATCCTTTGACTGTATTCTTTATTAGTCCAGCACAATAGCCACTCCTCTCTCATGTTTTCCTCCTCTTGAATAGAAAATTCCAAAGGTTTCCGGTGTTTTACTTCTCTCATGCTTAGTAGATTCATTTTCATCTTTTTTATTTCTTGTCTGATGTTTTTTAGTTTTCCTTAATGTAACATTGTTTTAACATCCCATGGTGCTATTGTTGCTTTTAATTTCATTATGCGTGTAGGTGTTTGATGCTGATTGGGTGTCACCTGCACCACATGACAATCCCTACAGGACAAGATTAGTCTGCGTGTTGCAGACCACTCCTTCACATCATTTACTTTTTTTCTTGAACTATTTAATGTCATGATTTTTTCTTCGAAAGATACCTATGGTTCTGTAAGAACAGTACTCCATGTTGAGCTTCTGTCTAACCCCATAAACTGGAGTCATGTGCTTGACCAGCTTAAGTGATTCGCCATAATTGACATGTTGTCAGGTGCTTAGCACTCATCTTTTACCTGCTATCCATGGCTTTATCATAATTCTGATAGGGGGTTGGGGTTGAGGGGCTATGTGGGTACACAGTCTTTCCCAAGGATCGCACTTTACATGAGATAAGTAACGTAACTTCAAATTTTTTCATGAACTAATTAGGAAACCCTTTTATGTGATGCATATTTAGAGCAATCTCTTATCTGGATAATTATTCTATTTTTTTTTCTTATTTTTTTGTGGGGGGAGGGGGAAGTTGGAAAGTCTGTTATGGTCTTAAAGTTTAAGACAGCACAACTAATATAAATCCTAATGTATTGTGGACTGCAATGCAAAGGATGCCAGATATACTTTTTCAGAAAGAAATCTCTATGAGTGAAGTTTACTATTTTTGGTCTTTAGAACTAGACTTCCCCTTTAGCTAATTTCGAAAAGTCAAACACAGTGGAAATGACAGTTGATATTCGTATACCTATATTTTTAACACGTCATAACATAAGTGATTCAGAGTTCGTTTCCATTTTGATGTGAAATTTCTTGGGACATCATCTTGAACTCTGGAAGAATAAGTATATTTTGATCATACTCTACAGTTAAAGAATGATTTTTTTTTTCAATATTTCACTTTGTATAATTTCCAATAGGACTAAATGAATTACTTTGACCCAAATGAATTTTATTGTGGCACTAGTTTAATCTTAAACATCTTTCGAAAGAAAGCAAAGTACTGATAGGCTGACATTGCCTTAGAGAAGATATAAATGGTAAGATGATGATGTTTGAAAATCTTTAAAATAGATACTGAGTTATAGAAAACAAACTGTTGTTCAATTATCAAGTGCATTTGATAGACTGATGAACATAATTATGTACTGGTAACATTATATTACTATTATGTGTTGTTTTCCAACAAAGGGCTGTTTCAGTTTCTGGGAGAATCCGCTGAAGACCAGAAGCGCCGAGTTCAGGAAAAGCTTGCTCTGAGGAAAAGATTAAAGGAGGAGAAAGAGGCTCAGGGAGTTATGGTAGATGAAGAAGATCTGAATACGCTGGTGGAAGAGGAGGACAAAAAAGTCCAGGCAGTGGTCAGATAATCTTTTATGAACAAAGGAATAAATTTAAAATATATATTATGTCTTAAATTTTTATATATAAATAATTTTACGTTTTCTAAGATTAGTGTTGGTTTTTAAATGCCAACACAATTTTTTTTCATTCTTTCACATGTCACATACAAGTCAAGTATATTTTTCTCAGTGGAGTTGATATAAGCTGAAGAAAAGTTTTTGCTACATGGAAATTTTTAGGCTAAATCCAGAACTTTATAATTTTTTTTGTACTGCATTGGACACTAATATCGACAGATTAATATTCAGTAAACTTCACCCCTGTACATTGAGAGCTTTTGGGGGAGATAGTGGAGAAATAGATCAAAGTTGCCTTTCATAATATATATATATATATATGTATATATATATATATATATATGCTTGATGATTATTTTAGCATTCTGTAATACTGTAATAGTGCTTGACATAGAGGAGCGTTAATAAGGGTAATGATAAAATTGATTACCTAGATTTACTTTTCCAATAAACCAATAAAGGCAAAGTAAACCTTGTTAATCGATTCTATATTATCATAATGTGTGTGTGTGTGTGTGTGTGTGTATATACACACACACAAAAAAAATACAGGATCGCACATTCTAACAATTGCAAACTGTTAATGCTATGGAATAAAGTTGCCGGAAGTTAATTCTTTTTTTATTAATCATAGTCACATTTTATATCTCCAACTCTCTATATCTCTATCTGTCTTGGTCTCTCTCTCTCTCTCTCTTTCTCTCTCTATCTCTCTCTCTCTCTCTCTCTCTCTCTCTCTCTCTCTCTCTCTCTCTCACACACACACATAATGTTTATTATGTAGGAAAATAATTGTCTTTTAATGCTCTCCAGAACATTTTAAACCACTTGGACAAGCAATTTGAAACAGAAAAGGCAGCATTATTGTCTGCTCTGAGAAGCCAACCAGACCATCTGTCACGTGAGAAGAAGAGACAACTTGAGCTAGCCAGGTTTCAGGTGTTATGATATTTATTTTTTTTTACATAAAAATGTTTTCTCATCCACCAAATGTTCTTAATTACCTAGTGGATGGAATGTATTGAGTTTCTGTATATTTTTTTTTCAAATACTAACTTGGTCAAAGAGTAAATAGAACCATTTCTTCATCTTACTTATTTGTTTTACAAATCTTTTAGAGAGAACAGAGGAGGCTCAAGAAAGAGGAGAAGTTGGATTCAGTCACCATGATCTTTGCTCTTGGAGAACAAAATTTGAAAACTCAGCAGCAAAGGTGAGCCAAAACTGCAATAATGTTTGGGTAAAGAGTATTGTTAATCAGATGCAAAGGAGTAGTTATCTACCCATTATGCTTATTCAATTGCTCTCTATCTCTTCTCCTTAAAAAACAAGTTTATGCACTAATTAAAATTGAGTTGTTTTTTTTCTCGCTTGCCTGAATTTCTAAAAACCAAGATAAATTTATCTTTTACATTATGAATGTGTACAAATGAAAATAAATTAATCTTTTTCTTTCTCATTTTTTTTTTGTAGTATGCCTGTCTTTTCTGATTCTTTCTGATAACTAAGCTTCATGTATGCTCTGTCAAGTTTTTGTCAGGTATATACACCAGCTTTCTAACTTGAATCACAGCTCCTGAAGCTTACAATCTAGGATTTCTATTAGGAAGGAAAAAAAATATAAAATCTTAAAAGATTTGTCTAAAATAAAACTATCTAGTCAACATTATGAGTCACAGTAGTTTTCTGCATTGGTTCCTTTTGATCCTCAGTGCTTTGTCTGAGAGAGAGCGACAGCAAGAACTAGCACTACAGAGACTTGAGGCATTGAAACAAAAAAGAGCAAATAAAATAAGGGGTACAAAATCAGGGGATGGAGAAGGAGATAGTGGAAAAGAAGTCCAAGAGCACTCTATACTGGAGAATGTCCTTGAAGGTGAGTTTAAAATTGTAATGGACACAGGCAGTGGCGTTGCAGCGGTTGGGAGTTAGGTGGGACTGAACAATGTCATCTTAACTTTTTAAGACTGACTGTGTTGACCCATTTTATATTGTTAGGCAACCAACATAAGTAATATAATTGTTTAAATTTGTCCACAGATTTAAAACAATGCAAAACCATTGGTACAATAAAAGTGAACACACCTATGCTTCTTGAAACTTCTGTTGCACCCTTTGGTTCCTCAACAAAGTAAATTTGTCAATGACTTTTTGAAGAGAGATTGTCCTTCGTAATAATTTCTAGCAAATGATTTAATGCATTTGAGCATACTGACCGCTCTTTCTGTGTGGACTGGCGTTGTCAATAAAATTTCTAAAACTTAACTGACTTCTGGGAATGTGTCTGTTAACTCACATTGCTTAAGTTGAGAGTAAAGCTTGTTGACTGTTGATGTTTGCTGGAACTGGAAGCTTCTGTTTGAATAAAGGACACCTAGCTCAGTCGTTAAAGTGTCGATCAAGCATTGGATAGTTATGCATAATAGTTTCTATCTGCTTGGTTGAAGGTGTTGTTTTGTCTTTCAAATATTTTGGATCTACAAATGAAAGATCCATCAAAAAATCGAAGTATTGGAGACGATCTGGCATGTGTGTTTTGAGAATATCACACACCTCATATGCATCTTCAAATGATGAAGTGGTGCGCCATATTTTTTCCTCAGTATCTTGGACAATGTATTGAGATTACCATTTTCTTAATTTGATATAGCACAAGTAAAATTGTGGACTGCATGTTTTATGTCAAAACAGTTGTCTGCCTATTTTGGAACTGGTTGAAGAGTATGTCGGCATGTGCAAAAATATCTTTAAAAAAGGATAGGAAATAGCTAAACTTTGAGTCCTATAATGTTTTTGAGAGTCTAAAAGTCTCTTGTTTTGTTTTGTCATCCATTCATTTGAACTTTATACTTTACCCAGGCATTTTAAAATTTGCTCCTGGTTGTTCGCAACATGTGATGGAAAACTCCACCTGGTCTCGCAGGTGCAAGAAGGTCTTTTTCAGACGCTTCTTGGACATGAAGAGAAGAACCTTGAGAAGGCAAACAAGTTTGAGAAAAACAGATTTGCTTGAGGGATACTTGTTGTCAACTTTTGAAGGACAAGATTTGTTTGATGAGCATAACAGTAAATGTAATGTGTATTCGGATGTTTCCCTAACTATTGTCTGAACAACTGGAGTGGTGCCACTCATAACTGATGCACCATCATAAGCTTGCACAATCAATTTGTTTTGTAATTCATAAAGAGCCAGTTCATCTACTACAACCTTTGCAAGGCCAGACCCAGTCCTATCATGAACTTATATGAACTTAAGGAATCTTTCTACACGGAAACAATTTATCACATATCTTAATATTCATCACAAATTGTTATCTACAAGAAACATCAGTTGTTTCATCATCCTCAATGGTAACAAAATTAGCATTTCTAAACTGTGACTTTATGTTGTCATTGTAAACTTCGTCGATGCAAGCAAGGAGCTCATTTTGTATAATCACTCATGTGTACTCTGTGGCATTTGAAGTATTTAGGTGTTGATGAAGTTGAATATTAAAAATGATGATAAAAGTTTTATAAGGTCAAGAAATATTCCTCTGTTATGTGATTGTTCCCTTTCATCATGGCTGTGTAAAGTGTAAAGCAGGCTCATGAACACTACAGAATTTGATGGCTTCAACAGTTATTTTGCTCAGTATGTTTTTATAATTGGTAACAGTTTCATTGTATTTTTCAACAGACAAGCGTAATCCTGGACTGATTTGGGCAGTGATATTGATTGTACTAAATGCCAAGATGAACAGCAGACTTACTTTGTTTATGGGCTCTATCTACAAAGTGCTTTAAATTTGTAAATCCATCTTTACATCTTCGGAAGTCATACAGTTAAAACTATAAAATCCTCTGTACCGATACTCACAGTTAACCATTTAAATCACTTAAACCAAACTGGATTGAAACATCTTTTCGGCTTTCCATCTAACACAGAGTGCAGAAAGTCCAATGGCTGATGAGGTCCTAAGTTTTTTATCACAAGCTTTTCAACATGAGCCAGAGTACTAAAGCGATTTTGAAGTAAATACAATGAAAACCTCATAATTTGAAATGTCTGGGAATTGATTAAAACTTTGAATAAAGAGGATTTGAATTACAAAAAAAGGCATAACTAGATCTATGCCTCTTTGACTATGTGTACTGTGTATGTATCGAGTAATTCTCCCCGTCCCCTGTCCATGTTGCTACCAGCATTAGTGTTACTAGTGGCACTTCTTTCTTGGTCATCAACTCGCTGCTCACTT